>SKCR01033765.1:0-172815 GCA_019454045.1 Zanthoxylum bungeanum
AATTTGTCTTTTGTAGAGTTATTGACCTCTGTTGGTTTTTCCTGTTACACATGGCTAGCGGAAATATCACAGTACTGGTCTCTCATGGAGAAAAGCCGGAAAAGTTTGGTGGGGCAAATTTTAAACAGTGGCAGAGCAAAATGTTGTTCTACCTGACAACTCTCCAGTTGGCTAAGTACCTCGAAGATCCTCCAAATCCTGTGGAGGGTGAATCGGCTACAGCCAAGGAACTGTGAGAAGAGACATGATCGTCTGGCGACATCTTGTGCAAGAACTACCTTTTGGGTGGACTTGACAATACCCTGTACAATGTGTACCAAGGCATGACTTCTACGAAGATTCTCTGGGAATCTCTCGAGAAGAAATATAAAACAGAGGATGCCAGGCAAAAGAAATTTGTCGTGGGTAGGTTCCTGGACTACAAAATGGTATATTCAAGAACAGTAATATCTCAGTTGGGTGAACTGCAATTGATCATTCATGAAATATTGAATGAAGGGATGAAACTCTGTGAGACGTTTCAAGTTGCCACCATTTTTGAAAAGTTACCTCCATCATGGAAGGACTTCAGGAGCTATCTAAAACACAAAAAGAAGTAGATGAGCCATGACGACCTTGGAGTTCGAGTGAGGATCGAAGAGGACAACATGAAGTTTGAGAAGGCCAGCTACAAGACTATGGAGTCTAAGGCCAACATCGTCGAAGGTGTAAAGGGTAGTAAGAAGAGAAAGAAAAGTGGTGCTGATTCTTCCCAGGCTAACAAGAAGTTCAAGGGGAAGTGCTACAACTGTGGAAAGAGCGGTCATATGGCAAAGGATTGCAGAAACAAGAAGTCTCAGGACAAGGGCAAAAAAATAAAAATGAGGCCATGTCACTGAAGATGAGCAGCTGACTGAAGAGATCTCAGAGATGAACCTTTCAGTTGTGGTAACTGAAGCCAACTTGGTCGGAAATTCGAGAGAATGGTGGGTAGACATTGGGGCTACTCGTCATATATGTGCAGATAGCAAGATGTTTTCCTCGTATCAGAAGGTCGATGGCGGCGATCATCTGACAATGGGAAACTCGTCTACCTCTAGAGTGGTTGGACAAGGCACAGTGGTTCTGAAGTTGACATCTGGAAAGGAGCTTACATTGAAGAATGTATTGCATGTTCCAGATATTCAGAAGAACTTGGTCTCGGGCTCCCTCCTTAGCAAGACTGGTTTTAAGCTTGTATTTGTTTCTGATAGATTTGTATTGACAAAAAATGATGTGTATGTAGGAAAATGATACCTCACTAAGGGCCTTTTCAAATTCAATGTAATGACTGTCGATCAACATAGTTCTATTAATAAAGCTACAACATCCGCTTATATTATTGAGTCACAAAACGTATGGCATTGGAGGTTAGGACATGTTAATTATGATACAATGCGTAAATTAATTAACATGGACCTTATACCTAAATTTACAATTGATAGCCAACATAAGTGTGAGACATGTGTTGAAGCAAAAATGCATATAGCATCATTTCATTCCATAGAACGATGTGTGTGATATGAATATTGTGCAAACAAGAGACGGTAAAAAATACTTTGTCACTTTTATCGATAATAGCACAAGATTCTGTTACGTGTATTTGTTGAGGAGCAAAAATGAAGCTATTGAGAGCTTTGTACACTATAAGAACGAATTTGAAAATAAACTTGGCAAGAAAATCAAGAGAATCATGAGTGATAGAGGTGGTGAATATGTGAATATTGTTCCGTTCATGGAATTATTCATGAAACCACTGCTCCTTATTCGCCTCAATAAAACAGGATTACTGAGCGCAAAAACCGAACGTTGAAAGAAATGATGAATGCCATGTTGACAAGTTCTTGTTTACCCCAGAACTTATGGGGGAAGCCATGTTTTCCGCGAACTACGTTCTAAATAAGCTTCATCTGAGGAGATTGGACAAGACACCATATGAGTTGTGGAAAGGTCACGTACCTTCCTACAAATACCTAAAAGTGTGGGGGTGTCTTGCCAAAGTAATGGTTCCTAAACCTAAGAAGGTTAGAATATGACCCAAAACTGTTGATTGTATATTCATTGGATATGCTCACAACAGTAGTACATATCGATTCTTGGTACACAAGTCTGAGATTCCTGATATCAATCCGAATATGATAATTAAGTCAAGAAATGCAATATTTTTTGAAGAGATATTTCCTTGTAAGGAAAGACAAAGAACATAGTCTCTCAAAAGAACGATTGATATTGTCAAAGACAGTGATCAGGTTGACCAAGAGTCAGATCAACGCGTAAACGTTGAGACAATCGAACCTAGACGTAGCAAAAGAGCTAGAACGTCTAAGTCGGTTGGTCCCGATTTTCTGACATATTTGTTAGAAAATGAGCCTCAAATCTATAAAGAAGCAATGTATTCGCCGGAGGAAACTTTGTGGAAAGAGGCTATCAATAGTGAGATTGATTCCATCCTATATAACCATACTTGGGAGTTGGTTGATCGTCCTCCAGGTTGTAAGCCACTGGGCTACAAATGGATATTCAAACGGAAGATGAAACCAGATGGATCAATAGATAAGTACAAGGCCAGGCTTGTCATAAAAGGTTATAGACAAAAAGAAGGCCTTGATTAATTTGACACATATTCACCAGTTACTCGTATCACATCGATAAGAATGCTCATAGCCATAGCAGCTATATTTGGTCTTGAAATACATCAAATGGATGTAAAGACGGTATTCTTGAATGGTGAATTGGATGAAGAGATCTATATGGAACAACCAGAAGGTTTCAATGTTCCTGGACAAGAACATAAAGTGTGCAAACTTGTAAAATCCTTGTACGGATTAAAACAAGCACCTAAACATTGGCATGAGAAATTCGACAAAGAGATGTTGTCAAGTGGGTTCAAAACCAATGAGTGTGATAAGTGTATGTACACCAAGTCAACTAAAAAAGGATATGTCATTGTGTGTCTCTCTATAGATGATATGCTGATAATTGGTAGTAATCATGAAATGATTCTGTCTACCAAGAGAGTGTTATCCAGCAGATTTGAGATGAAAGATTTACGAGTAGTTGATGTGATCCTAAGAATTAAGATTTCTAGAACATCAGACGGATATATATTATCTTAGACTCATTATATTGAGAAGGTACTTGAGAAATATAACAAAGGGGATTTAAATGTAGCTAGAACCCTTGTGGACCTAACTTTTCATCTATCAAATAATATTGGCTCAAGCGTATCGTAATTAAAGCATTCGAGAATTATCGGAAGTCTGATGTATCTCACGAATTGCACACGACCTGATATCGATCAAGTTGTGAACAGGTTTAGCAGATATACGGGCAATCCAGGACATAACCACTGGAAAGTCATAGTAAGAGTTTTGAGGTATCTGAGAGAAACTTCAAAATATGGGCGACATTATGAGAGATATCCTGCTGTTCTAAAGGGATACAGCGATGCTAACTGGATATCTGATACAGTGGATTCCAAATGTACGAGTGGATTTGTTTTCACACTTGGTAATGCAGCCATGTCATGGAAATCCTCGAGGAAAAATTGTATTGCCCGGTCTACTATGGAATCAGAGTTCATAGCATTACACAAAATAGCAGAAGAAGCGGAATGGCTTCGAAATTTCCTGGAGAATATTCCTAGTTAGCCCAAACCGGTGCCAGCGATAAGAATACATTGTGATAGCCAATCGGCTATTGGGAGAGCCCAAAATACAATGTATAATGGTAAGTCTTGACACATACATCGGAGAAATAATACCATACATCAACTGCTCTCAAGTGGCATAATATTGATCGATTATGTTAAGTCGAAGGAAAACCTAGCGGATCCACTTACTAAAGGTTTACCTAGAGAGCAAGTTAAGAAGTCATCGATGGGAATGGGCTTGAAGCCTATAAATTAAGAATTGTCACTGTGGAAACCCAACCTAGCTGACTGGAGATCCCAAGATCTAGGTTCAAAAGGGACAACTGAAACTTTGTGCAATTCAAAACAAACACTGAAGAGTTTTGTACTCTTTCCCATTCCGATAATGACGTTGAGTGTTGTCTGTCAAGGTTAGGATAAGCTGAGGCTTTTAATGATCACTATATTAGGAGATGAGTCCTAATCAGGGTAAAGGTGGATTACCTCTTCATAGTAGATCACCTATTTCAAGTAAGAAATGAGGCCGCTTCCATGGGATTTTACAGGCTGATTTCCCTAAAGTGCTTGATGAATCCAGGACCGTTGTTCAGGGTCAAAATGAACACAATCGTAGAACGAGAAATGGTCGAAGTAAAGCTGTGTGTTGGCAATTATCTTGGTTTACACCAACGGCAGAACAGTTCAAGACTATGGGTCACTGGTTTGCCAAGTAAATCTGATTGTCACTCACTAGGAAAGGTTCAAGGCGAAAGCTACCTATTTCGATGTAGTTTTAGTTCACGGAAACTCTCTCTAGTGTCTGCATGAATATTTAGAGAATTGTTGGGGATTGTTGTAAATTCTCTAATTATTGAGTTTTGGATGGAGGATGGACATGTCCTTTGATTGGTACCCCATGTGAAATGTCCTTCAATTTATAAGAATACTCAAAACACTAAATCGTGGATGGAAGGGGTATAACCCTTAGGAGTGTTGCACCCCAAACCAAAGGGTGCCCTTAAGGCACCCTTCCATGTCTATTTAAAGGAGTTTGTAGTTCATTCTTGGTATTTGATGAGTGGTAAATCTATCACTATTTCCCACTCATTTAACCTAATATTTGGTATAGTTTCTTGAGTTTTGTGAATATTTTGATGTGTTTTGTGTTATTTTGTAGATAAATAAAGTTTCAGGACATTCTAGAGGTGATTAGGAGCAAAACAGTGAAAATGGGAAAAATTGGCATTTTGGTAATTTGAGTGCGTCGCGACGCCCAAGCCCTTGGCGTCGCGACGCCTAACGTTCACCAAGTCCATGCTAACATGCGACGAGTCAACGAGTCAGAATTTTAAAAGTTTTACTTTTCTAACGTGCACCGTGCCACGTGTCACCATCACAGCTGATCTACTAACGTGCACCGTGCCACGTGTCATCTTCCTACGGTGCCGACAATCACCATTGCCATGTGTGCCACGTGTCACTCCACATCACCGCCACGTCATCATCCACATCACCAGTTGACCAAGTCAAAGTGCCACGTCATCGCCATGTCATCATCAACCAATCACAGCGTGCCACGTGTCGCAATCCTACGGTGCCGACACTCCCTTTTACCACGTGTCGCCACATCACTGCCACGTCATGCCACGTCAGCATAATAATTGAGCTCTCAGCCGCCTTGCCACGTGTCGCCTTATCTCCTTATCCGAATTGCCATGTGTCAAGCCCTCAAAGTGCCACGCCTAACTGTTCCAGCGTCGCGACGCCAACACCCTTGGCGTCGCAACGCCCAGAGCCCACCGAGGCCTATAAATTGAGCTCGAGATTTCAGTTTCAGTTGTACCATTCTCTCTGAATTCTCTGATGTAAATAGAGAGTTTTCTATCTAGTTTCTTTTAGTTCTTAGTTTTGTAAATAATTTTAATTACGTTTGTAATAATAGTAATTTACTTTCTTACTTTTTACAGTTTTTACTATTCATCATGATGAGGTAACTTCCCCAGCTAGGGTGAAAGGTAAATCTTTTACTGTTACTATTTAGATTAATCTCCCTTAAAAATAATATATTCATTATTTAAAATATTGACTTAAAAAGGATACCGCCAGATTGGTCGGTTGGTAATTCATCTTAATCTGGTTTAAACCTGACTAATCAAGGATACCGCCAGATTGGTCGGTTGGTAATTAAATTTTCTTATCGCCTATATGGCAGGTTTATTTTGGTTCCGCCTTTATGGCTGGTTGGACTTAATTTGACTTAATTAGGTTACCGCCTATATGGCTGGTTGGTTAAATAATCACAAGTTAATATATTATATTAAGGGAGATATCTAAATAGTAAATAATAAAAGTTGATCCTTTTACCTTAGCATTTTATTTTATTTTATTTTATTTTACTTTTCATTTTTTACTTTATGTCTTTTACTTTTAAGTTTTTACTAGCCCTAGTTATGTGTTACTTATCTGGGGTTGTGATGAATTCTAATATCACTGGTTTACAAGGAGTTATTTTATAGTTTGGGTAATTTAAAGGTTTACTTATTAAGTCTTAAGCTTAATGCTTCTTGTTGTCTGATCACCAATAAGATTGATGTGGTAAACTTAAAATGAACTAGACATAGGGATTTTAGCTTTCAGCCTTAGACTTAATAGCCCACGATCTTCCTTGAGGATAGATAACCATTTAATAGATTTCCTTACAGGATAAACATATACCTGTCGGGCGGGGGTAGCCATAATTGGAACTTAAACTTAATGAATCCAGATAATTTGGTTGACATAGACATATGGTTCAATTGGGTTAAACTGGGTATTTGCGTCTGGCCATCGACAGAGGCTTTCGCATAATTTCGTGTTCCAAGTTAGTAAACCGTTTTATTACACAAACATAAAATAATCACTTCATCTTTTAAAAGATATTAGAAAGATTCACAACCATAGATCTTTGTGTCTTTTGTTATTTTCCTTAGTATTTTCTTTTGTCTTTTTATTTATTTATTTATTTAGCAAATCTACAATCAACCAAATCAATCAAGCAATCATTCTTTTCTCCCTCAATTAGATGTTTGTAAATAAATAGATTCAATAATTAATAACAACAGTAGGAATTAAGTCCTCGTGGGACCGATATTTTTATACTACTTGAACGATACGTGCGCTTGCGTTATACGTGTGTGTTTACGCCGGTCAGTATTCAGATTAAGAAAAATTCTTGTGTCTCACTATTTTCATTTTGAGTAAAGAGAGAGTTCCCTCCATTTCCAAGTTCGAGATCTTGTTAAGGAGTGCCTCTTGAACAAGAGGAATCTGGGTTATCCTGGGAGAACATTAGCCATTAAACCTGTAGAGCACCGAGACGGGGCTGATATGTTCTTAGGGACATAGATATTTCTCGACCTGGACCACTGTATTCGTCATTTCTACCAGGTTTTCTTCATTCTCAAAGTATTAGGGTTCTTGCATGTAAAAGTAGATCTGAAATTTGAGTTCTGATTTTGATTATTATTTGCATGTTAATTTTCTGTTTAATGACACTAAACCTCCAACAATTTTATTACTATCTCATTCAGAACCGACCAGTTTTTTCTTTCTATCACTAAGCTTTTAGAGCTCTTTTACAAGTGGTGAAATGTAAAAAATACTAACTTTTGAATTTGAGTCTTCAACCTCTTTATATAGGTTTTTGAATCCATTGTTCCACCAACTAGTGATGTCAGTTCACGTTATCCTGTCATCATTGCTCATGCTCTATTTCCTCAACCACTCTGCAAACAGTAGCTCTGGTCTTCTGACTCAACCACTCTACAAATAGTAACTCTGGTCTTCTGACTCAACCACTGCCAGCAGAAAGCCATCATTCTCACCATTTGTCCTCTGCTACACGTTCTGCCCACGTGACAGACCGTAACTTAACCACTCTGACACTGCTCCATATGCCAGGGGGAAAGTCTCTGACCTACCCTCGTCACGTCAGCATTCTGGAGGCTCAAACTTTCATGTTGGGCTTACGTCATTCATACATAAGCACAAGATACTACAATCCCAACCTCGATCTTCGGGCAGCATACCGAGGTGAATGATGTTGGATCCTCTTCCTTGCCTCTTTACCAGGTCGGGTCGGTAGTCACGGACCATCTCGGGTCGGCCTCCGCAGACACTCAAGTGCTGCCGAATCTGATATCTTTTCGGTAGGTTGGGTCGGTGCCCCCAACTATCCAACTAGCTCTTCCCTCAGGTCTTTCTGCGCCTCGGGCTCGGGCCCCTTTGTTTGACCTCTCATCTTCACCTCAGATGTTTAAGTGCAAACCTCATTATACCCTTTTTCAGGCTTCAGAGTTCCTCGGGGTTGAAAATCACTATCTAACACTTAATAATACAGAAAATCATATAGTTCCTATATGATTCTTCCAAACCAGGTGCATGAATTGATTTCTACACATAAAATATGAGAGTTGTAATATTCTTCTTTAAAAATTTTAACTTCATTTGCATGGAAGATAGGGGTATTAAATGAAAGTTTAGTTTTTTACTCTGAAATTTTTACTGTATGGCCTCGTCATTTACAGATTTTTATATTGATCCCCTCAGATTATAGTTTCTCTAGTTTGGTTATCTGAATATATATAAATGGTCTCAATAAGAGAGTAACTAAAGAGTAAATATATTTAAACAACAACTTTATTGTTTAATTAAAAGAAAAAGAAAAGTTAATAAGCAACTCATCATGAGAAATATAAATTATGGGCAACTAATATAATCATCAACATTAGAAGTGGAAGAGGAATTGGTTCTATAGAGCGTGTTATGGCATTGTGAAGGCCCTGAAGGTGGCACTGCTCCTCTTGGTAGCCTATTTTCCAAACCATGGAGCTTCACTGGCCGGCCGGCGCATCGTGATCCGCTCAAAACCATAGCCAAAATTAACAAGAAAAGAACCATAGAAGCCCTAATGCAAACCAAACATTTCTCAGCAAATGACATAGTTTTAAGTACTGAAACTTAATTATTTTGTAGTACTAAATGTTATATGAGGAAATGTGAATATATATTGCTGCAGAATCAATGGTACAGAAAGAGGCAGCGGCTGTATTTGAGTGCTGATTGAATTGAACAAATGAATTAAAGCTAGTTTGAATAGATGGTTTTTTTTGGGTATAATATAAGAAATTTTCAGTGCAGAGATTTTGCTTGGTGATTTTAAATAGTGGGCTATCATTTGCCTTTTTGAATTTCTTGTACTTGTATATGTCTTGAGTTGAAAAATTGCAATAGCAGACCACCTTGCCTTGGTTTAAAAGTTCAGTTTTATTTTTGAATATTTTTGTTCACCAATATTCTTTGAGCCTCCCATTTTACTTTTACAGTAAACGTTTTTCCAAAGGAATGAGACCGATGTAATGATTCTTATCCCTCGAAAAAAATGTGTCACACTCACATAGTACAAAAAATAAGACTGGAATGTTTTGCAACTTTTAGACGGTTGTTTTTCGTTTCAAGTGTAATATGAGAAATTATTCTTCGAATAAATCTTTATCAGTATTGAATTTTTTTGATTAGTAGGGAACCAAAATAAATTTAGCAAGTAGATAAACAAAAACATATATTTATGTGATTTGGCGATTAGTGGCTCATACCTATTTTTACGGGAGATTGGGGGATTTTATTATTGTTGTAAATTCTCGAAATATTAAGGGCACCAACATGTAGGGACATGTCCTCCAAATTAGAAGAACACACTTCTAGGCTTCAAATAGTGCATGGAAGGGGTATAACCCTTAGGAGGGTTATACCTCAATCCAAATAGTGCCCTTAAGGCACCCTTCCATGCCTATATATATATAGGAGCCTTCATGTTTATTCTAAGGCATCCAAAAATCATAAGTCTTGAGTCACTACTTTGTGTTTTAGAGTCAAGAGAGAGTTCCAACTATTGTCTTAGTTCGAGATCTTGTTAAGGAGTGTCCCTTGAACAAGAGGAATTCAAGTTATCCTGGGACGACGTTAGCCATAAAATTAGTAGAGCACCGAGACGGGGCTTGGACTACAACTTTTCATAAGTTTTCTTCATTTTTCCAAGTTTTTATTTATTTTAGGGTTTATGTATAATATTGGCATGATTGTGTTCTGGTTTTATTGATTGTTGATGCATGTTTGATTTCGTTTAACAACTTATTTCCCCAACAAACTTAAGATTTTATCAATTTTAGTATTGTTAGATGAGAATTTGCATGTATTAAAGCCATTTTTCTTGAAAAATATAGTATGTGCATGAAAAATACGCAAGAGCGTTCGAACGCCCGACGAACGCGTAAGTAAAATTTTGAAATTTTGTAAGAACGTTCGAACGCGTATTCAAACGCAAGCCTTCTGCCTTAGAACATTCGAACGCGTCTTCAAACGCAACACGAACTTAAACCCTCTGGAACATTTCGTTCGAACGCGTTTTCGGACGCTACACGATCGTGAACTCTCTGGAACACTTCGTTTGAACGCGTTTACAAACGCTACACAACGTGAAATCACTGGTTAGTTTCGTTCGAACGAAGATACGAACGCGACACTAACGAATTGATCTTGGAATTGTTTCTAAATTAAAATAGACTTAGATTTAATTAATTTATCATAATATTAACATAGTAAAATCATATATTGTATTACAGTAATCTTGGTAGTATAGATTTAAGTTAATATTAGGGTGTTCAATTATCACAAGCATACACATAGTGATAAATTTGAAATTTATTTGGGTGTTGCATACTTGGTTGAGAATTAAAAGTGTAATCTTACACAAGTAATTCTGTCCAAGTTTGATTGATTTATACACATTGTATTGTGAAACTGGAAGTGTAATACTAAGTTTGAATTCCTAAGAGATTCTATTGAGGAAATGTTTAAAGGATATTCTGTCAAAAAGGTGATAAGAGCCTAAATGGTAAGGGATTGAAGTGGTTACTCCGGACCCCCCTCATCCTCTGTGAATATTCCTTTATTTACTTATCATAAGAAACATTAGTCGTAAATTCAAGGACTTGTGTTTGTTGTTACCACTGTCCAATATAACAACAAGTGAATACTTGGTATATCACTTGAACAATATCATTTGTTGATCGTTGTACAATTTATCTTTTGTAGACTTATTGATTGCTGTTGATTTTTCCAGTTACATATGGCTAGCAGAAACATCTCAGTACCGGTCGCTCATGAAGAGAAACCGAAAATGTTTGGTGGAGCAAACTTTAAACAGTGGCAGAGTAAAATGTTGTTCTACCTGAAAACTCTCCAATTGGCTAAGTACCTCAATGATCCTCCGGTGGAGGGAGAAACGGAAAAAGCCAAGCAACTGCGAGAAGAGACATGGTCGTTTGGTGACTTCTTGTGCAAGAACTACCTTTTGGGAGGACTTGACAATAACCTGTACAATGTGTATCAAGGCATGATTTCTCCGAAGATTCTCTCGGAATATCTCGAGAAAAAATACAAAACCGAGGATGCCGGGCAAAAGAAGTTTGTTATGGGTAGATTCCTGGACTACAAAATGGTAGATTCAAGAACGGTAATGTCTCAGTTGGGTGAACTGTAATTGACATTCATGAAATATTGGATGAAGGGATGAAACTCTGTGAGACGTTTCAATTTGCCACCATCATTGAAAAGTTATTTCAATCATGGAAGGACTTTATGAGCTATCTGAAACACAAAAAGAAGCAGATGAGCTTTGAAGACCTTGGAGTTCGATTGAGGATCGAAGAGGACAAAAGAATGTCCGAAAAGGCCAGCTACAATACTATGGAGTCTAAGGCCAACATCGTCGAGGGTGTAAAGGGTAGCAAAAAGAGAAAGAACAGTGGAGTTGATTCTTCCCAAGCTAACAAGAAGCTCAATGGGAAGTGCTACAACTATGGAAAAAGCGGTCATATGGCAAAGGACTGCAGAAACAAGAAGTCTAAGGAAAAGGGAAAGAAAAAGAAAAAGAAAAATGAGGCCCATGTCACTAAAGATGAGCAGCTGACTGATGAGATCTCAATGATGAACCTCTCAGCAGTGGTAAATGAAGCCAACTTGGTTGCGAATCCGAGAGAATGATGGGTACACACTGGGGTTACTCATCATATCTGTGCAAATAGCAATATATCATCTGACAATGGGAAACTCGTCTACCTCTAGAGTGGTTGGACAAGGCACAGTGGTTCTGAATATGACATCTGGAAAGGAGCTTACATTGAAGAATATTTTGCATGTTCCTGATATTCGAAAGAAATTAGTCTCGGGCTCTCTCCTTAACAAGAATGACTTTAAGCTTGTATTTGTTTCTGACAAGTTTGTATTGACTAAAAATGATGTGTACGTAGGAAACAGATACCTCACTGAGGGCCTTTTCAAGTTCAATGTAATGATTGTCCATCGACACAATGCTAATAATAAAGCTACATCTTCGGCTTATATTATTGAGTTACAAAATGTATGGCATGGAAGGTTAGGACATGTTAATTATGATACAATGCGTAAATTAATTAACATGGACCTTATACATAAATTTGTAATTGATAACCAACATAAATGTGAGGCATGTGTTGAAGAAAAAATGCATAGAACATCATTTCATTCCATAGAATGATGTTCTGAACCTTTGGAACTTGTACACACTGATGTGTGTGATATGAATATTTACAAACAAGAGGCGGTGAAAATTATTTTGTCACTTTTATCGATGATAGCACAAGATTCTGTTATGTGTATTTGTTGAGGAGCAACGATGAAGCTATTGAGAGCTTTGTACACTATAAAAACGAAGTTGAAAATCAACTTAGCAAGAAAATCAAAAGAATAAGGAGTGATAGAGGTGGTGAATATTGTTCCAATCATGGAATTATTCACGAGACTACTGCTCTTTATTCGCCTAAAAAAAACAGGATTGCTGAGCGCAAAAACCGAACGTTGAAGGAAATGATGAACGCCATGTTGACAAGTTCTGGTTTACCTCAGAACTTGTGGGGGGAAGCCTTGCTTTCCGCAAACTACGTTCTGAACAAGCTACCTCATAGAAGATTGGAAAAGATACCGTATGAGTTATGGAATGGTCACGTACTTTCCTACAAATATCTGAAACTGTGGGGGTGTCTTGCCAAAGTAATGGATCCTAAACCTAAGAAGGTTAGAATATGATCCAAAACTGTTGATTGTATATTCATTGGATATGCTCGCAACAGTAGTGCGTATCGATTCTTGGTACATAAGTATGAGATTCTTGACATCAATCTGAATATGATAATTGAGTCAATGAATGCGATAGTTTTTGAAGAGACATTTCCTTGTAAGGAAAGAACAGAGTCTCTCAAAAGAATTATTGATACTGTCAAGGACAGTGATCAGGTTGACCAAGAGTCAGATCAACATGGAAATGTTGAGACAATAGAACCTAGACGTAGCAAAAGAGCTAGAACATCAAAGTCATTTGGTCCCGATTTTCTGACATACTTGTTAGAAAATGAGCCTCATGTTAGACAATTATGACCCATAGCGTCACTATTTGTAAAAGACATTATGATTTTTGTACAAATTAACTATGTGACAATGGAAATTGCATTTTATCATTTTTTAATTAGATTACTTATATATATAAATGATAAATGTCCTTATGATTAGTTCCGAATTATAAGATATGAGACAATATCAATCCACCAAAGGTTTAATCATTAAATATCCCTAGTCGTAGTATTATCGAGACTGGACATCGATAATGCAGAATAGACTAGTATTGCACTTGTGCGTGTTATGGAAGCGTAACAGCATAGTTCTCATATATTTAAGTATTGGATACTTATGCAAGTGTGATAAGAGGTTGTGTTTACCGATGATACGGAAACAGCTTCGCTCTGGATAGACCCCGCGGAATCCCATTGGTAGTATGACTATGTGTCTATGGGAATCCGCTTCAGGGTAGATGTATTTGGTCTTAACTTTAGACTTGCATTGCTAGTACTTGCGACAATCAATACGCTTTGGTTTTGGTCGTCCGGGACTTTAACAGGTTCTGCGTACGTCTCTTCTGGGTTTATTGAGAATCGTATTGTATTGGGTGTGATGTCAAGACGAAAGTATCACTTCACTCATATGGAGATGATGATCACGCAGGGATACAGAACCGGTTCTCCATTATGTTGCAACTATCGGGATAATATGACAAGGTCATGATTTTCTGATTATAGAGACTAGTTGCTTGTGATCCGATATATGCTTCGTACGGCGCAGACACTATTCCAGCCCCAGGCCTTGCATATGACATCAGATACTGGATCGCAATACGCAATACTATGTATACTACGCCTGATATAGATTATATATTCCTTAAAGAATATTTCTGGAGAATTAGGTAGGCACGGCGCTTTGCTACAAGCCAACCATGTCTCGTAAATCGGTAAAAATTTGGTATTAGTTACGCACGTGTTCAGATAGTCTGACGACCGGATTTACTACCAACATATCCAGGAATCTCATGGGTCGCTTCCCAAAGATTCACCGATGACATATGACTCGCTCAGAATTAATCTGGGATTAATTATAAGAGAGAGAAAATTAATCTAGGATTAATTACTGCGAGATTTTATCTGGGATAAAATTCAAATAGAAGAGAGAGAATGATTAATTTGGAATTAATCGATTAAATAATATATTCAATATATTAAACAAAATTAGATTTCATAACAGAATTAAAATTAGATTTTAATTCGGGCGAACGAGTTAATTTAGAATTAATTCGCGACCGACTTGAATAGTAATTTTGCTAGGCATAATTGTTTAATTAAATTTGATTTAATTTAAAATTAATTCGCAACAGAAAATTCGTTAATTCGGAATTAACGAACCCGAGCCCGGAATGTGTTTGCGTGCCCACTCAGATTTTGAATTCAAGTGGGTCCCACAGAAGTCACATCACTTGTCATTTTAATTGCCTTTTTGGTGATGGAATTTGGTGAGTTGGTGATGACTTACTAAACACTAAAACTTGAAAAGTGATTGACTTTTACCAAATATTAGATATTTTGGTATATCATTATTTGTTTTGGAAATCAAATACACAAGTAAACAAATCATCTTTCTTCCATTCTCTCTTCACGCCACTCTCTCTCTCTTACACTCTCCTTGGCCGAGAGTTACAAGAAGAAAACAAGGGGATTTTGTTGCAAAAATCTCCATTGCTAGCACACAAAGGGTTCATACAAAGGTGATAGGGAAACTTTCCCATTGAGCTTGGAATCAAGGATCAAAGCTTGGAGCTTGATACATCATTCAAAGAAAGCTTGGAGACTTTCAAAATGAGCAAAGTTTTGTTATCAACACATCCTACAATCGATCTTTGTAAGTATAATTCCGCTATACTTCCTTTTCGTATTCACATTATTTCATGCTTGAAATGATCTTGGTTTGACCTTAGAAACCCAACAATGGTATCAGAGCCTATTTAAGCATGAAATTGAATTAGGGTTCTTAATCTTGAATTTGGGTATTTTTGATTTGAGCATGATTTAATTAAATTGTTTGTTTGAGTATGCTTAGATAATGATAACTTACAGTTATGTATGATCAATTTTATGAAAAATTAATTGGATTAATTTTCCCCAAATTGAGAGGCTTGGCCGAATGCATTAGAACCCTAGGTCATGGTGATTTTTTGTTTTTTAAATCATTGGATGTGTTTAAAGACATGATATATATTGATTTGTGATTTAATTGGATTGAAATCAAAATCGGATATAAAATCATCAAATTGCCTTGACCAAAAGAGCATGAAAATGACTTGATTTTGTTTCAATAATGTTTGACATGTATTGATTATAATAAAGCATGATTAATTGATTAAATTAGTATTTTGGAAATGTTGATTTAAATAATTAATTATGGCTAAACACTTTAATTAATTAAATTGTGAAATTTGGAATATTAGAATTTAATTAATTGGGCTTAATTTGGAATTGGGCTAAAATTGTTGTATTTTGGCCTAATGGGCTTGGTTGGGCCAAGTAGGTTTAGGACAATTGGATTGGATCCAAATTGGGCCTAACACCATTCCATTAAGTCCAAATATAATAAATGGGCCTTTTAAAATTTAATTGGGCCTAATGGGTCAAAACTAATTTTGTGGCAAAGGGTGATTCCTTATTGGGCTTTGGTTGCCAAAGTCAATGCCTTAATAAATTAATTGAAAGTCCATTGGACTTTAATTAAATTGACATTGGATGTTAATTGGGCTTTGAGACCCATTAAGATTAGATTTAGAATCTAAGTCGTAAAGGCTCATTAAAAGTGTAATTATTTAATTTGGAATTAAATAAAGAATTAGTATTGAATACAAATTAAATCGGATTTAAAATTGTAGTTCGATATAATTCAAGAATTCGTACTTTGAGTACTTATTCTTAAACGAGTCGGACTCGCGCAAATCAAATCGTTGTTTGAACATTGGATGATCACTTAATTCAAAGATTAATTAATTGGATTTGATTGATTGAATAAAATGCTTTGTGTGAATACATGGATGTGTTGTATGAATAATGTATATCAGATGGATATTAGATGGGTGAGGGCAATTTTGGAAATTATTGTAATAAATTTAGAATTTATTAAATTGGACCTGTGTGTCCAGCCTTTGTCTCTCGATTCTTTGTAATTCTCTTCTCACCAATTCCCCTCAATGTAATGAGGTTTCTTTATTGTATTATGTAATTGGGTAGAAGTTAGAATAGTGCTAGCCACAGAGAGGAAATGGAGTGATTTGTTCTAGGAACAATTTGTGAGATATCCATCCGCATATCATTATTTATTTATTTATCACGTCTTATTATGCTTTTAGAAAGCATGCTTAAGGGTGTATGATGAGACCTAATCAAAGATAATTAATTGGTTGCCAATTTCACGAAAAACCCTCAATCAAATATTAAGTGTTTTCCATCCATTGAATGATTCATTCTCAAGATCCAAGATTGGCACTGGTTTGTTGGCCAAAGTCAAGACATTTGTCCATCGCGGATGTGTTTGAATCATGAAGGCTTTGTTCCATATCGTATGTCTTGCCTAAGTTGTGATTTATCGGCCAAAGTCAAGATCACTTCTTGTTCATCGACATCGATTACGAAGCTTTCCAAGGTCAATGGGTCCCGCTTAATTGGAATCATTAAGCTTATTGAGCCAAAGCCAAGGCTTAGTTGATTCAGAGGAAAAGGTTAGGAAAATATATTGGATATATTGGCATATATATTGTATATATGTTTCGGACTTGGAGGTACACCTACCGGATTTAGGAATTGGATGAGATCCAATTGATCTTAGAGATCTACCTAGTTAAATATCATACAGCTTGTTGGCCAAAGTCAAGGTTGTGTGTTATTTAACGGGATCCTAGCACAGTAGGAAACTAGGTTTCCCGAGTACTCAACAGAGGGTTAGAGGCTCGTCGAAAAATAGTGGGAGGTCAGTATTGAATTTGCAATTTCGTTCAAATACTTGGCATTACGCGCTTTCAAAATATTTCGTCAATTATATATTTATTAGTTGGACTAATATTCTATTATTTTTCTTGTAACAGTTGGACTGTACCCAAATATCGTTAATTGAATAGTTTGACTATTGCAATTAAGATGGCTGGAAAGATCGGAGTTAGAGACATTATCATGGGCAAAAATGTCTTTAATGGCGCGAACTTTCTTGATTGGGATATGAACCTCAGGATTGTCATGGAGGCTGAGAGGATGCTCTATACGATAGAGAGACCCCTCGGGCCTAAGCCCGAAAATGAGCAGACGCTTGAGCTTGAGCTTTGGAAGACTCATAGTGATGACAACTCAACTGCTCAGTCCGTCATGCTCGCTGTGATGACCCCTCAATTTGGTCGCCAAAATAAGGGATTAGATCCATATACTATGTGGCAAAATTGAAGGACATTCATCGATCTAACCTTAGATCGCAAAGGTATGAATTGCTGAAAAAGCTCTTTCGCTCTCGAATGTCAGATGGTACATCTATTGAGCACCATGTCTCACAGATGATTGCTGACATTGAACAGTTGGGTCAGCTAGGCATAACCTTTGAGGCTGAGACTTCTATAGATTTGATCTTGCAGTCTCTTCCTGGTAGTTGGAATGGGTTCATCATGAACTATAATATGATGAACCATGACCATACTCTTGGAGAGCTGATGGCAATACTGTGTGAAGCAGAAAAAGAGCTGATGAAGGGTAAAAAGTGCGAGGCGCACTTCGCTTCAACATCTCAGTCTCCTAAGGCTTGGCCGAAGGCAACTGGAGGTGTAAAGAAGAATAAGAAGAAGAAGGGCAAGGCCAAATTATCAAAGTCTTCTCGGAAGGCTAAGGACAAATCCCAAGATGTATGCCTGCAGTATGGAAAACGGGGTCACTGGAAGCGTGACTGCCGTGAGTACAAGGCGCACATGAAGGAAATCAAAGCGGGCAAGGCACCGGCTTCAGGTATGTTTGTTATAGAAATAAACATGTCTACTTCTAGTTTTAAAAATTGGATTTTTGATTCTGGTTGTGGTACTCATATATGTACTGATGTGCAGGATCTGCGGATTAGCAGGAGACTAGCCTCAGGAGAGATTGACTTCCGCATTGGAAATGGGACTCGAGTCGCCGTTTTGGCCGTTGGGACTTATATTTTGGAACTGCCCTCGGGGCATTTACTTAATCTTTCAGACTGTTATTATGTACCTAGTTTGACTAGGAATATTATATCTGTATATTTATTGGCTCAATGTGGCTATACTTTTGTTTTTAGAAACACTGGGTGTTTTATATATAAAAATAATATGGAGATATGCAGTGCTGATGTGAATAATGGTCTTTATATTTTGAATATAAATCAATCTCAAACATATAATGTAACAAACAAAAGGCTTAAACTAAGTAACAAAGATGAAACTTATATGTGGCATTGTCGTCTGAGACACATTAACAAGACTCACATTTCCACACTTTCGAAGAGTGGGTACTTGGACGGATTTGATCCAAATTCATATGACGTCTGCGGATCTTGTTTATTAGGCAAAATGCCTAAAACATATTTTAGCGGTAAAGGTGCACGTGCTACCGAACTGTTAGCCCTCGTTCATAGTGACGTATGTGGGCCCATGTCTAGCCAAGCTAGAGGTGGATATGAATACTTCGTAACCTTTACGGATGACGCATCGTGTTATGGTTATGTGTATCTTATGAGACACAAGTCGGAAACCTTTCACGAAATAGAAAAACAGACCGAAAAAGTATTAAAACATTACGGTCGTACCGTGGTGGAGAATACTTGAGCAATGAGTTTCTTGATTACTTGAAAGAGTATGGTATTCTTTCACAGTGGACTCCTCTCGGAACACCGTAATTAAACGATGTGTCTGAACGGAGAAACCAAAATTTGTTGGACATGGTAAGGTCGATGATGAGTCGCACAGAGCTACCTATTTCCTTCTGGGGATATGCATTAAACGGTGCAGTACTTATTTTGAATAAGGATCCATCAAAGTCTGTTTAACAGACTCCATATGAAATATGGACAGGAAAAAAACCGGGTTTCTCATTCCTGAAGATTTGGGGTTGCTGGGCATACGTCAAACGTTTGGAAGGTACCAAACTAGAACCCAATCAGATAAATGTCTATTTGTAGGATATCCTAGGGAAACCAAAGGATATTAATTCTATCGCCCACTAGAGAACAAAGTATTTGTTGATCTACATGCGGTTTTCCTTGAGAAGGAATTCCTAAATGCAGTGGTTAGTGAGAGGAAAGTAGAACTCGATGAAAATCGGAGTGATACTGTTCATGGCACAGAATCCTTAACGGAACATGAACAGTTCATCAGGGATGAGACTGTACCACAATCTTCGAATACACAAGAACCGCGTAGGTCGGAGAAAGTCAGAAGACAACCTGAGTTGTATGGGTTTCAGATCTCACCTCATGTGGATATTAATCTTATAGAGGAAGACGAACCGGCTACGTATGAGGAAGCGATACAAGGTATCGACTCCGGTTTATGGCAAGATTCCATGATGTCCGAAATAGATTCCATGTACACCAACCAAGTTTGGACACTTGATAATGCACCCGAAGGCGTAAAGCCTATTGGTTGCAAATGGGTTTTCAAGAAGAAGACCGACATGGATGGCAACATACAAACGTACAAAGCTAGGCTTGTAGCAAAGGGGTATCATCAACGATATGGTGTCGATTATGATGAAACTTTTTCACCTATTGCCATGATTAAATCCATTCGGATAATGCTTGCTATTGCTGCATATTTCGATTACGAGATATGGCAGATGGACGTCAAAACCGCTTTCCTTAACGGAAACCTTTTAGAGGATGTTTATATGCAACAGCCTGACGATTTTGTCGTACCTAAACATGCAGACAAGGTTTGTAAGTTAAATCGATCCAATTAAGGATTGAAGCAAGCATCGCGTTCTTGGAACCAACATTTTGATGAGATCATAAAAGAATATGATTTCGTTCAAAACGAGGATGATCCTTGTGTATATAAGAAGGTTAGTGGGAGCGTACTGACATTCATTGTCCTTTATGTCGATGATGTATTGCTTATAGGAAATGACATCTGATTCGTGAGATCATACATCGTGGCGATGTGAAGATCGAGAAGGTCGCATCAGAGGACAATATTACAGATCCGCTGATGAAAGATATTCCTCAGCAAACGTTTGAGCGACATGTACATAGTTCAGGTGTTAGATGCTTAAGTGCCTGGCTATAGGCCAAGTGGGAGAATGTTGGACAATTATGACCCATAGCATCACTATTTGTAAAAGATATTATGCTTTTTGTACAAATTAACTATGTGACAATGGAAATTACATTTTATTATTTTGTAATGAGATTACTTATATATATAAATGATAAATGTCCTTATGATTAGTTCCGGATTATAAGATATGAGACAATATCAATCCACCAAAGATTTAAACATTATATATCCCTAGTCGTAGTATTATCGAGACTGGACATCGATAATGCAGAATAGACTAGTATTGCACTTATGCGTGTTATGGAAGCGTAACAGCATAGTTCTCATATATTTAAGTATTGGATAATTATGCAAGTGTGATAAGAGGTTGTGTTTAACGATGGTACGGAAAAAGCTTCGCTCTGGATAGACCTCGGGGAATCCCATTGGTAGTATGACTATGTGTCTATGGGAATCCGCTTCAGGGTAGGTGTATTTGGTCTTAACCTGAGACTTGCATCGCTAGTAGTTGCGATAATCAATACGCTTTGGTTTTGGTCATCCGGGGCTTTAACAGGTTCTGTGTACGCCTCTTCTAGGTTTATTGAGAATCGTAGTGTATTGGGTGTGATGTCAAGACATTATTATCACTTCAGTCATATGGAGATGATGATCACGCAGAGATACAGGATTGGTTCTCCATTATGTTGCAACTATCGAGATAATATGACAAGGTCATGATTATCCGATTATAGAGATTAGTTGTTTGTGATCCGATATATGCTTCGTACGGGGCAGACACTATTCCAGCCCCAGGCCTTGCATGTGACATCAGATACTGGATCGTAATACAGAATACTATGTATACTACGCCTGATATAGATTATATATTCCTTAAAGAAAATTTCTGGAGAATTGAGTAGGCACGGCGCTTTGCTACAAGCAAACCATGTCTCGTAAATCGGTAAAAACGTGGTACTAGGTACGCACGTGTTTGGATAGTCTGACGACCGGATTTACTACCAACATATCCATGGATCTCATGGGTTGCTTCCTGAAGATTCACCGATGACTTATGACTCGCTCAGAATTAATCTGGGATTAATTATAAGAGAGAGAAAATTAATCTAGGATTAATTACGGCGAGATTTTATCTTGGATAAAATTCAAATATAAGAGAGAGAACAATTAATTTGGAATTAATTGATTAAATAATATATTCGATATATTAAACGAAATTAGATTTCATAACGGAATTAAAATTAGATTTTAATTCGGGCGAACGAGTTAATTTAGAATTAATTCGCGAGCGACTTGAATAGTAATTTTGCTAGGCATAATTGTTTAATTAAATTTGATTTAATTACATCGCAATGGAAAATTCGTTAATTCGGAATTAACGAAACCGAGCCCGGAATGTGTTTGCGGGCCCACTCGGATTTTGAATTCGAGTAGGGCCCACACAAGTCACATCACTTGTCACTTTAATTGCCTTTTTGGTGATGAAATTTGGTGAGTTGGTGATGACTTACTAAACACTCAAACTTGAAAAGTGATTGACTTTGACCAAATATTAGATATTTTAGTATATCATTATTTGTTTTGGAAATCAAATACACAAGTAAACAAATCATCTTTCTTCCATTCTCTCTTCATGCCACTCTCTCTCTCTCTTACACTCTCCTTGGCCGAGAGTTACAAGAAGAAAACAAGGGGATTTTGTTGCAAAAATCTCCATTGCTAGCACACAAAGGATTCATACAAAGGTGATAGGGAAACTTTCCCATTGAGCTTGGAATTAAGGATTAAAGCTTGGAGCTTGATACATCATTCAAAGAAAGCTTGGAGACTTTCAAAATGAGCAAAGTTTTATTATCAACACATCCTACAACTGATCTTTGTAAGTATAATTCCGCTATACTTCCTCTTCGAAATCACATTATTTCATGCTTCAAATGATCTTGGTTTGACCTTAGAAACCTAACAATGGTATCAGAGCCTATATAAGCATGAAATAGAATTAGGGTTCTTAATTTTGAATTTGGGTATTTTTGATTTGAGTATGATTTAATCAAATTGTTTGTTTGAGTATGCTTAGATAATGATAACTTAGAGTTATGTATGAACAATTTTATGAAAAATTAATTGGATTAATTTTCCCCAAATTGAGAGGCTTGGCCGAATGCATTAGAACCCTAGGTCATGGTGATTTTTTGTTTTTTAAATCATTGGATGTGTTTAAAGACATGATATATATTGATTTGTGATTTAATTGGATTGAAATCAAAATCGGATATGAAATCATCAAATTGTCGTGACCAAAAGAGCATGAAAATGACTTGATTTTGTTTCAATAATGTTGGAAATGTATTGATTATAATAAAGCATAATTAATTGATTAAATTAGTATTTTGGAAATGTTGATTTAAATAATTAATTATGGCTAAACACATTAATTTGGAATTGGGCTAAAATTGTTGTATTTGGGCCTAATAGGCTTGGTTGGGCCAATTAGGTTTAGGACAATTGGATTGGATCCAAATTGGGCCTAAAACCATTCCATTAAGTCCAAATATAATAAATGGGCCTTTTAAAATTTAATTGGGCCTAATGGGCCAAAATTAATTTTGTGGCAAAGGGTGATTCCTTATTGGGCTTTGGTTGCCAAAGTCAATGCCTTAATAAATTAATTGAAAGTCCATTGGACTTTAATTAAATTGACATTGGATGTTAATTGGGCTTTGAGACCCATTAAGATTAGATTTAGAATCTAAGTCGTAAAGGCGCATTAAAAGTGTAATTATTTAATTTGGAATTAAATAAAGAATTAGTATTGAATACAAATTAAATCGGATTTAAAATTGTAGTTCGATATAATTCAAGAATTCGTACTTTGAGTACTTATTCTTAAACGAGTCGGACTCGCGCAAATCAAATCGTTGTTTGAACATTGGATGATCACTTAATTCAAAGATTAATTAATTGGATTAGAATGATTGAATAACATGCTTTGTGTGAATACATGGATGTGTTGTATGAATAATGTATATCGGATGGATATTAGATTGGTGAGGGCAATTTCGGAAATTATTGTAATTGTAGGACACAGAAATCGACGACGATGTTCCAGGCTCGCGGCCCGATCGGGAGTACGGAGTAGCCCGCGGGGGACTTAACCAGAGAATAATGGAGTCGCCACACAGTGTGAATTGGGAAATAATTTAAGGCCGCACTCACCCCTCGCAAGGGAAGACCTCAAACCGTTGGATTCGGAATGGTCTCTTACTTATGACACTTGTAATGAACGAATTTGTGCAATAATATAACCAAGTCTACGCGACATACATACATAAGAATATCCTATATCTAAATTGGCATACCACATATATCTAAGTTTGCATACTACCTATATCTAAGTTTGCATGCATAAAAGTAAGTCAACACAATGGCAAGCACACAATTTCATGAACATATTAAATAAATAAATACGGAAAGATAAATAAAAAATAACGGTAAAAGCATAAATATTAAAGAGAGATAACTAAACATATGATGGGGAAATGAATAATTAAGGAAACAAACATGCATAAAACATGATAAAGGAATTTGTCCAGTGCGTGCACGTTCGTGTAGCGTTCGTAAACGCATTCGAACGGTAAACAGAATGCACGCATTCGAGTAGCGTTTAATAATGCGTTCGAACATGATCACAAAAATAACATCTATAAGCACATAAACACATGTACGAGTGTTTCCCCAAGCGGTACATGGAGTTGTATCCCAAGTACATACCACACTACCGTCCATTCGGATTCGGCTACGGAATTTACGTCTGGGTTTCCATCCGATATACCAAGACAGGCAACACTCAATCATTCACCCAACAATAATGACAATGCACTTGCACAAAATCATTCATCCCATGGCCACAACATACATGAATAAACAATACGCATGCGAAGAAATACTAATAAAAATGAACGGGAATAAATAAACGGATGCCCTCAGGTCTTACCTTTTAAGTCGCCTCTTGGAAGTGCGTTATACGGCCTTCGGAAGGGTTAATGCTCCGCAACTCCTCCGGTTCACCGGTTCAATGTTTTCCTTCGCTGTTTGACTATTTTGGGCTGTTGTTTTCTCTATTTTGGGCTGCTGTTTTTGTTGTTTTTACTGCTATTTTTGGTGGTCTGGCTTGCAATTTTGAGTGTAGTTTGTGGGGGACTGGTTTGTAGTTTATGGTGCAATTTTTTGGGCTGTTCTGTGTGGTTTATTGAGGGGCTGTTCAGGGTGCTGACTCACGGTAATTTAGGGCTGTTGGTGGCTTATTGCTCGGTTGGTTTGAGTGGAGAGCAGTGATTGCCGTGTGTGTACGTGGCTTATGGCCTGTGTGTGACGGACGTGGATATGAGGGCTGTTATTTTGTCTCTTATCGGTTAGGGCATTTAGTGCATCACAAGGGGTGAAGCGACGTGGGCCGCTTGAGAGCTTGTTCGTGTTGTTTTCCGAGAGGAGTCTAGGTTTTTTGGTTATGGTTTTTGCCGAGTTTGTGAGAGACGTTTTGTTCAGGGATCTCTTTTGTGGATTACCGTGAATGTACTACAGGGGTCTAAGAGCTTGGTTTGAGTGTCTTTTTATAGGAGAGGGTTAGGGTTGTCCTCATTCGGGTAGAAAAGAGATCATGTAATTATGGGGGGTATCTCCAATTAGTGTGTCATAAGGAAAAGATCTATTCAATTAGGAAAGTGATTTGTTTTAGTTTAGGAAAATGATTTATGGGATTTGATTTGATTTGTTTAATTTAGGCATGAGATTTGTTTTGATTATTTAATTTAGGCATGAGATTTGTTTTGATTTATTTAGATTTTAACATGTGTTTAATGTGTTTGGATATTTTTGGATGTGATTTAATGGGCTTGTAGGCTTATGGGCGTGTAGGATGGCTAGTTGGTGGGCTTAGGTGTGTCGTTTAGTGTAGGTTGAGGGGGTTTTGGGCCAAGGATGAATTATAAAACAGTGATCCAACGA
Organism: Zanthoxylum bungeanum; assembly: GCA_019454045.1. NCBI lineage: Eukaryota > Viridiplantae > Streptophyta > Magnoliopsida > Sapindales > Rutaceae > Zanthoxylum > Zanthoxylum bungeanum. The sequence goes on from SKCR01033765.1 coordinate 25,416, forward strand.
GCGAACTCGAAGCAAAGCAAACGAATTAAATCCAACAAGGTATTGATTTCTGAATTTTCTCTTCTGATGTTCGTTTCCCGTGACTTCCGCAACTTATCTGGTAGTGCCTCCATACGAGGCTCATCATCAGGACTTATATGTAAAAATGCAGTGCCTACAGTCTCCCCCACTTTGAAGGGACTTGTGCAGTGTGTGACAGTGACAATCCTATCAAAGTTATGCATGCATTTTTACTTACCTGGCTCGCCAGCTGCTGCTTGACTTACTTGTTGCTTCGAACTGAGTTGATCTGGTGGTGAGGTGCTGTGACCCCTGAGGTTCAACCCTGCAAGATGTTGCGATCTCTAGGAATCACTACCGGACTGAACTGATATGGTGGCGAGGTGCTTCAACCCCTGGGCTTTGTTCTCGAACCAGCGAATGTGGGCTTTGTGCCCGGACTGTGTTGACTGTGGGCTTTGTTCCCGAACTGAGTTGAATGCGATGGCGATGTGCTTTTGACCTCTGGGCTTTGTTCCCTGGGCTTTATTCCTGAACTGTGCTGATACTGTGGGCCTCGACCCTGGGATTTGTTCCCCAAACTGTTGATACTGTGGGCCTCAACCCTGGGATCCATTCCCGAAACTGCTGATATTGTGGGCCTCGACCTTGGGATCCATTCCCGATACTGCGGATAGTGTGGGCCTCAACCCTGGGATTCATTCCCAAAACTGCTGATGAAGTGGGCCTCGACCCTGGGATTCATTCCCAAAACTGTTGATGAAGTGGGCCTCGACCCTGGGATTCATTCCCGAAACTACTGACGAAGTGGGCCTCGACCCTGGGATTCATTCCCGAAACTTCTGACAATGTGGGCCTCGACCCTGGGATTCATTCCCGAAACCGCTGACAACGTGGGCCTCGACCCTGGGATTCATTCCCCAAACTGCTTGTCTTTGCCGCTTTTTCCTTTTCTTCAAAACCTGCGAACAAAACAAAACAAAAAATGCGTGTATGTGACGTGTATGCATGTATGCATGAATCTATCCCTTATTCCGATGGGTTAGGCCTTCTTTGTGCTATTTAGCGCCCATTTCCTACAAAATTATTTGATCACCCCTTGGGCCTACTTACAGTTTCCTTTTGCCAGTTCTCTTCTGGTGATTAGTTAGTCCTCTTTAGTCTCATTTTTCAAGTTCTCGTTGTGTCCCTTATTTGCGGGGTGGTAGACTGGTCGCCCCCAGTCTTGGTTTATCTTTCTGCTCTTCGCTGTTTGCACCAGGTCAAGGTGGGCTACGCGATGTGTCACTCCGTATCAACATAGTCCCGATAGTTATACATATTATTGTCCTCAAAGAATGCCCAGTAATGCAACCAGAGAACTTTCAAAACATTCAACGCAACTCAAATCCAAGTCTTTGAAAAAATGATCTAAGCCAGACTCAAAGTGTGTGTGTGCAAAGGTTCCTTTGCCGATTCATCCCCAGGTAAGCCAACTCAATGATTTCGTCAAAAAATTGGGATCGATGGGTCAAACCAACCTAGATGTCTCAATTATGCCCTGCAGTTGCTTTTCCGTCCTCAATGTGGTATGGTTTTCTTTCTCTTTTGTCTCTTTTTTTTCTTTTCATTTTGAACTTCTTATTTTTCTTTTCTTTTTTTTTTTTTTTTTTAACACACCTACCCTTTAAGGTAGCATTTCTCCTCATGGTGGTCCTAATACTCGTCCATGGGTAGCTTCACGCTTATCGGTTATAGGTGGTTTAATTCTTTTCTTTAGAGACTTTTCTTTTATTTTCAAACATACCACACATCATAACATAAGCAAATCAGGATAGACATTTAGGAGAACTGTCATTCACCGACCTACAATTTCTTCAACTAGTCAATTTGCTAACTACTCAGGTTTTCACTGCTAAGAACCATAATTAAGTGCTTACGAGTCTAACATAAATCAATCACTCAAAGTATCAGATAAAAGCACATCAAGAGTTTATCGTTTCTAAGATTTCTCCCTAAAGCAGACCATTTCATCATCGGACTTATGCCTAACTTTTAAGGACTTAAAAACAATTTTTTTTTCTCTTTTTTTTTGTTTTTTTTTTGTTTTTTTTTCTTTTGTTTTTTGTTTTTTTCTTTCTCTTTTTTTGCTGATGGCCCCCCAATGGTCTTTTTATTCTTGCCGTAAAGTTTTCTGTTCCTCGGTTTCCTTTTCCCCGATATCCATGTTTGTTAAACTCATCTTGACAAATCTTTCTTCCTTCTCTAACCCAACTGATATCTATGATGGCTTTTAAGACACAGGGTTAACATGATGCATATATGCATGAGATGCGTGCGATGTATGAGGTATAATATGCATGTGGTTATCAAAACAGATATCAGACTCATGCTTCTGACATATTTGGATCATGTTTGGATCTTCTAAGTACATTAAGGTTTTCATACAAGTTGGCCCGTTATCATTTTAAAGTATTCAATCATATCATTGCGAGGTGTAAACTTATCCTAGTTGAAAAGGCCCAACAAGTTTATACTTTAGCGATAATGTGGCTAAACAACTTCAAACGATATGGGGCCCAAGTGGCCCATCGACATTTTAGAAACTTTTGGCCCAATCGTCATAAGACACAAACTCGTCCCAGTTTAAATGGCCCAACAAGTTCATATCTCATGACAAGAAGTCCAACTGAATCCAAATGATGATGGTCTCAAACACAAGAAAAAATGGTGGCTTCTATAAGTCATACAACTATGGTTCACATGTGGGTTTATGGGAGTGTAGACAAAGGCTCCCGCTGGCAAAAGATTGCCCACAACTAGGTCTCCCTACTCAAGGGTTCGAGCGACCAAGTGAGCGCACCTTTTTTATACCCTAACGTACGTGCCAACGAATGATGATACATGAATGACTATCAAATGGATTTCTTATTGAAGATTCCTCAGAGGGAGGGTGGAGCGAACTCTCTTAAATACCCTTGCCTCTTAGGCTCTTATCGCATTGGTGATATGAATAAACAATAGATCCTCTAAATTAGTCCATCTCAGTAAGCTTCGAGTAAATTATTATCTAGGTTCCTTCACAGCTTTTCCTTATAGAAATGTAGTGAATGAAGGAAGACACCAAACCATTACCTAGCTCTAATAGTGCCTTTGATTAAACCCCTTAAACCCACTGTAGACACGGTTAACTAAGACAAAAATCACAAACATTACAAGGCATTATTTCGGGGCCGATTCTCTATCCCCAGTGGAGTCACCAGACTGTAGGACACAGAAATTGACGACGCTGTTCCAGGCTCGCGGCCCGGTCGGGAGTACGGAGTAGCCCGTGGGGGACTAAACCGGAGAATAAAGGAGTCACCACCCAGTGTGAACTGGGAAATGATTTAAGGCTGCACTCACCCCTCGCAAGGGAAGACCTCAAACTGTTGGGTTCAGAATGGTCCCTTACTTATGCCACTTGTAATGAATAGATTTGTGCAATAATATAACCAAGTCTACGCGACATACATACATAAGAATATCTTATATCAAAATTGGCATACCACTTATAACTAAGTTTGTATACTACCTATATATAAGTTTGCATGCATAAAAGTAAGTCGACAAAATGGTAAACACACAATTTCATGAACATATTAAATAAATAAATGTGGAAAGATAAATAAATAATAACGGTAAAAGCATAAATATTAAAGAGAGATAACTAAGCATATGATGGGGAAAGGAATAACTAAGGAGATAAACATGTATAAAACATGATAAAGGAATTTGTCCAGTGCGTGCACGTTCGTAAACGCGTTCGAACGGTAAAAAGAATGCACGCGTTCGAGTAGCGTTTGATAACGCGTTCGAACAGGATCACAAAAATAACATTTATAAGCACATAAACACATGTACGAGTGTTTCCCCAAGCGGTACGTGGAGTTGTATCCCAAGTACTGACCACATTACCGTCCATTCGGATTTTGCTACGGAATTTACGTCTAGGTTTCCATCCGATATACCACGAGAGGCAACACTCAATCATTCACCCAACAACAATGACAATACACATACACAAAATCATTCATCACATGGCCACAACATACATGAATCAACAATACGCATGTGAAGAAATACTAATAAAAATGAACGGGAATAAATAAAAGGGTGCCCTCAGGTCTTACCTTTTAAGTTGCCTATTGGAAGTGCGTTACACGGCCGTCGGAAGGGTTAATGCTCCGCAACTCCTCCAGTTCATCGATTCAATGTTTTCCTTCGCTGTTTCGCTATTTTTGACTGTTGTTTTCTCTATTTTGGGCTACTGTTTTTTCTATTTTTACTGCTATTTTTGGTGGTATGGCTTGCAATTTTGAGTGTAGTTTGTGGGGACTGGTTTGCGGTTTATGGTACAGTTTTTGGGGCTGTTCTGTGCGGTTTATGGGGGGTTGTTCAGGTTACTGACTCACGGTAATTTGGGGCTGTTGGTGGCTTTTTGCTCGGTTGGTTTGAGTGGAGAGCAGTGATTTCCGTGTGTGTACGTGGCTTATGGCCTATGTGTGAGGGACGTGGACGTGAGGGCTGTTCTGTGGTCTCTTGTTTGTTAGGGCATTTAGTGCATCACAATGGGTGAAGTGGCGTGGGCCGCTTGAGAGCTTGTGCGTGTTGTTTGCCGAGAGGAGTCTAGGGTTTTTTGGTTATGGTTTTTGCCGAGTTTGTGAGAGACGTTTTGTTCAGGGATCTCTTTTGTGGATTGCCGTGAATGTGCTCCAGGGGTCTAGGAGCTTGGTTTGGGTGTCTTTTTATTGGAGAGGGTTAGAGTTGTCCTCATTCGGGTAGGAAAGAGATCATGTAATTATGGGGGGTATCTCCAATTAGTGTGTCATAAGGAAAAGATCTATTCAATTAGGAAAGTGATTTGTTTTAGTTTAGGAAAAGGATTTATGGGATTTGTTTAATTTAGGCATGAGATATATTTTGATTTATTTAATTTAGGCATGCGATTTGTTTTGATTTATTTAGATTTTAACATGTGTTTAATGTGTTTGGATATTTTTGGATATGATTTAATGGGCTTGGAGGCTTATGGGCGTGTAGGATGGCTAGTTGGTGGGCTTAGGTGTGTGGTTTAATGTAGGTTGAGGGGGTTTTGGGCCGAGGTTGAATTTTAAAACAGAGATCCAACGAGCGAACCCGAAGCTAAGCAAACGAATTAAATCCAACAAGGTATTGATTTCTGAATTTTCCCTTCCAACGTCTGTTTCCCGCGACTTCCGCAACTTATCTGGTAGTGCCTCCATACGAGGCTCATCATCGGGACTTATATGCAAAAATACAGTGCCTGCAGTAATAAATTTATAATTTATTAAATTGGACCTGCGTGTCCAGCCTTTGTCTCTCGATTCTTTGTACTTCTCTTCTCACCAATTCCCCTCAATGTAATGAGGTTTCTTTATTGTATTATGTAATTGGGTAGAAGTTAGAATAGTGCTAGCCAGGTAGAGGAAAGAGAGTGATTTGTTCTAGGAACAATTTGTGAGATATTCATCCGCATATCATTATTAATTTATTTATCGCGGCTTATTATGCTTTTAGAATGCATGCTTAAGGGTGTATGATGAGACCTAATCAAAGATAATTAATTAGTTGCCAATTACGCGAAAAACCCTCAATCAAATATTAAGTGTTTTCCTTCTATTGAATGATTCATTCTCAAGATCCAAGATTGGCATTGGTTTGTTGGCCAAAGTCAAGACCTTTGTCCATCGGAGATGTGTTTGAATCATGAAGGCTTTGTTCCATATCGTATGTCTTGCCCAAGTTGTGATTTATTGGCCAAATTTAGGATCACTTCTTGTTCATCGACATCGATTACGAAGCTTTCCAAGGTCAATGGGTCCCGCTTAACTGGAATCATTAAGCTTGTTGAGCCAAAGCCAAGGCTTAGTTGATTCAGAGGAAAAGGTTAGGAAAATATATTGGATATATTGGCATATATATTGTATATATGTTTCGGACTTAGAGGTCCACCTACCGGATCTAGGAATGGATTAGATCCAATTGATCTAGAGATCTACCTAGTTAAATATCATACAGCTTGTTGGCCAAAGTCAAGGTTGTGTGTTATTTAACGGGATCCTAGCCCGCTAGGAATCTAGGTTTCCCGAGTACTCAACAGAGGGTTAGATGCTTGCCGAAAAATAGTGGGAGGCCATAATTGAATTTGCAATTTAGTTCAAATACTTGGCATTACGCGCTTTCAAATTATTTCGTCAATTATATATTTATTAGTTGGACTAATATTCTATTATCTTTCTTGTAACAGTTGGACTGTACCCAAATATCGTTAATTGAATAGTTTGACTATTGCAATTAAGATGGCTGGAAAGATCGGAGTTAGAGACATTATCATGGGTGAAAATGTCTTTAATAGCGCGAACTTTCCTGATTAAGATATGAACCTCAGGATTGTTATGGGGGCTGAGAGGATGCTCTATACGATAGAGAAACCCCTCGGCCTAAGCCCATAAATGAGAAACCGCTTGAGCTTGAGCTTTGGAAGACTCATAGCGATGACAACTCAACTGTTCAGTCCGTCATGCTCGCTGCGATGACCTCTCAATTTGGTAGCCAAAATAAGGGATTGGATCCTTATACTATGTGGCAAAATTGAAGGACCTTCATCGATCTAACCTTAGATCGCAAAGGTATGAATTGCATAAAAAGTTATTTCGCTCTCGAATGTTAGAGGGTACATCTGTTGAGCACCATGTGTCACAGATGATTGCTGACATTGAACAGCAGTCAGCTAGGCATAACCTTTGAGGCTGAGACTTCTATAGATTTGATCTTACAGTCTATTCCTGAAAGCTGGAGCAGGTTCATCATGAACTATAATATGATGAACCAAGACCATACTCTTGGAGAGCTGATGGCAATGCTGAGTGAAGCAGAAAAAGAGCTGATAAAGGGCAAAAAGCACGAGGCGCACTTCGCTTCAACATCTCAGTCTCCTAAGGCTTGGCCGAAGGCAACTGGAGGTGTAAAGAAGAAGAAGAATAATAATAAGGGCAAGGCCAAATCGTAAAAGCCTTCTGGGAAGGCTAAGGAAAAAATCCCAAGATGTATGCCTGCAGTGTGTCAAACGGGGTCACTGGAAGCGTGACTACCGTGAGTACAAGGCGCACATGAAGGAAATCAAAGCGGGCAAGGCACCGGCTTCATGTATGTTTTTTTTATAGAAATAAACATGTGTACTTATAGTTTTAAAAATTGGATTTTTGATTCTGGTTGTGGTACTCATATATGTACTGATGTACAAGATCTGCGGATTAGCAGGAGACTGGCCTCATGAGAGATTGACCTCCGCTTTGGAAATGGGACTCGAGTCGCCATTTTTGCTGTTGGGACTTATATTTTGGAACTGCACTCGGGGCATGTACTTAATCTTTCAGACTGTTATTATTTACCTAGTTTGACTAGGAATATTATATCTATATCTTTATTGGCCCAATGTGGCTATACTTTTGTTTTTAGAAACACTGGATGTTTTATGTATAAAAATGATATGGAGATATGCAGTGCTGATGTGAATAATGGTCTTTATATTTTGAATATAAATCAATCTCAAACATATAATGTAACAAACAAAAGGCTTAAACTAAGTAACAAAGATGAACTTATATGTGGCATTGTCGTCTGGGACACATTAACAAGACTCGCATATCCACACTTTCGAAGAGGGGGTACTTGGATGGATTTGATCCAAATTCATATGACGTCTGTGAATCTTGTTTATTAGGCAAAATGCCTAAAACACCTTTTAGCGGTAAAGGTGCATGTGCTACCGAACTGTTAGCCCTCGTTCATAGTGACGTATGTGGGCCCTTGTCTAGCCAAACTAGAGGTGGATATGAATACTTTGTAGCCTTTACGGATGACGCATCGCGTTATGGTTATGTGTATCTTATGAGACACAAGTCAGAAACCTTTGAGAAATTCAAAGAATTTCGACACGAAGTAGAAAAACAGACCGGAAAAAGTATTAAAACATTATGGTCGGACCGTGGTGGAGAATACTTGAGCAATGAGTTTCTTGATTACTTGAAAGAGTATGGTATTCTTTCACAGTGGACTCCACCCGGAACACCGCAATTAAACGGTGTGTCCGAACGGAGAAATCGAACTTTGTTGGACATGGTAAGGTCGATGATGAGTCGCACAGAGCTACCTATTTCCTTCTGGGGATATGCATTGAACGGTGCAGTACTTATTTTGAATAAGGATCCATCAAAGTCTGTTCAACAGACTCCGTATGAAATATGGACAGGAAAGAAACCGGGTTTCTCATTCCTGAAGATTTGGGGTTGCTGGGCATACGTCAAACGTTTGGAAGGTACCAAACTAGAACCCAAATCAGATAAATGTCTATTTGTAGGATATCCTAGGGAAACCAAAGGATATTACTTCTATCACCCACAAGTGAACAAAGTATTTGTTGCTCTACATGCGATTTTCCTTGAGAATGAATTCCTAAATGCAGTGGTTAGTGGGAGGAAAGTAGAACTCGATGAAAATCGGAGTGATACTGTTCCTGGCACAGAATCCTTAACGGAACATGAACAGTTCATCAGGGATGAGACTGTACCACAATCTTCGAATTCACAAGAACTGTGTAGGTCGGAGAGAGTCAGAAGACAACCTGAGAGGTATGGGTTTCTGATCTCACCTCATGTTGATATTAATATTATTGAGGAAGACGAACTGGTTATGTATGAAGAAGCGATACAAGGTATCGACTCTGGTTTATGGCAAGATGCCATGATTTTCGAAATGGATTCCATGTACACCAACCAAGTTTGGACACTTGTTGATGCACACGAAGGCATAAAGCCTATTGGTTGCAAATGGGTCTTCAAGAAGAAGACCGACATGGATGGAAACATACAAATGTACAAAGCTAGGCTTGTAGCGAAGGGGTATCGTCAACGACATGTTGTTGATTACGATGAAACTTTTTCACCTGTTGCCATGATTAAATCCATTCGGATAATGCTTGCTATTGCTGCATATTTCGATTACGAGATATGGCAGATGGACGTCAAAACCGCTTTCCTTAACGGAAACCTTTTGGAGGATGTTTATATGCAACAGCCTAACGATTTTGTCGTACCTAAACATGCAGACAAGGTTTGTAAGTTAAATCGATCCATTTATGGATTGAAGCAAGCATCGCGTTCTTGGAACCAATGTTTTGATAGGATCATAAAAGAATATGATTTCGTTCAAAACGAGGATGATCATTGTGTATATAATAAGGTTAGTGGGAGCGCACTGACATTCATTGTCCTTTATGTCGATGATGTATTGCTTATAGGCAATGACATTCCCATGCTATAATCGGTGAAAGTTTGGCTTTCATTAAAATTCTCCATGAATGATCTGGGAGAACCAACATTTATTCTGGGAATAAAGATCTATCGGGATAGATTTAGAAAGCTGTTTGGACTCTCCCAGAGCACATATATTGACAAAGTGTTGAAGAGATTCAACATGGAACAGTCTAAGAGGGGACTGTTGCCAGTGTCACCTGGTGTCACTCTATCTAGGAAAGCTGCTTGAGTGACTGTCTATAGGCCAAGTGGGAGATTGTTGGACAATTATGACCCATAGCGTCACTATTTGTAAAAGAAATTATGGTTTTTGTACAAATTAATTATGTGACAATGGAAATTGCATTTTATCATTTTGTAATTAGATTACTTATATATATAAATGATAAATGACCTTATGATTAGTTCCGGATTATAAGATATGAGAAAATATCAATCCACCAAAGGTTTAATCATTAAATATCCCTAGTTGTAGTATTATCGAGACTGGACATCGATAATACAGAATAGACTAGTATTGCATGTGTGCGTGTTATGGAAGCGTAACAGTATAGTTCTCATATATTTAAGTATTGGATACTTATGCAAGTGTGATATGAGGTTCTGTTTACCGATGGTACGGAAACAGCTTCGCTCTGGATAGACCCCGCGGAATCCCATTGGTAGTATGACTATGTGTCTATGGGAATCCGCTTCAGGGTAGGTGTATTTGGTCTTAACCTGAGACTTGCATCGCTAGTACTTGCGACAATCAATACGCTTTGGTTTTGGTCGTCCGGGACTTTAACAGGTTCTGTGTACGCCTCTTCGTGGTTTATTGAGAATCGTAGTGTATTGGGTGTGATGTCAAGACGGAAGTATCACTTCAGTCATATGGAGATGATGATCACGCAGGGATACATAACCGGTTCTCTATTATGTTGCAACTATCGGGATAATATGACAAGGTCATGATTATCCGATTATAGAGACTAGTTGCTTGTGATCAGATTTATGCTTCGTACGGGGCAGACACTATTCCAGTCCCAGGCCTTGCATGTGACATCAGATATTGGATCGCAATATGCAATACTATGTATATTATGCCTGATATAGACTATATATTCCTTAAAGAATATTTCTGGAGAATTGGGTAGGAACAGCGCTTTGCTAGAAGCCAACCATGTCTCGTAAATCGGTAAAAATGTGGTACTAGGTACGCACGTGTTCAAATAGTCCGACGACCGGATTTACTGCCAACATATCCATGAATCTCATGGGTCGCTTCCCGAAGATTCACCGATGACATATGACTCGCTCAGAATTAATCTGAGATTAATTATAAGAGAGAGAAAATTAATCTAGGATTAATTACGGCGAGATTTTATCTGGGATAAAATTCAATTGGAATTAATCGATTAAATAATATATTCGATATATTAAACGAAATTAGATTTCATAATGGAATTAAAATTAGATTTTAATTTAGGCGAACGAGTTAATTTAGAATTAATTCGCGAGTGACTTGAATAGTAATTTTGCTAGACATAATTGTTTAATTAAATTTGATTTAATTACGTCGCAACAGAAAATTCGTTAATTCGGAATTAACGAACCCGAGCCCGGAATGTGTTTCCGGGCCCACTCGGATTTTGAATTCCAGTGGGGCCCACACAAGTCACATCACTTGTCACTTTAATTGCCTTTTTGGTGATGTAATTTGGTGAGTTGGTGATGACTTACTAAACACTAAAACTTGAAAAGTGATTGACTTTTACCAAATATTAGATATTTTGGTATATCATTATTTGTTTTGGAAATCAAATACACAAGTAAACAAATCATCTTTCTTCCATTCTCTCTTCACGCCACACTCTCTCTCTCTCTCTCTCTTACACTCACTTTGGCCGAGAGTTACAAGAAGAAAACAATGGGATTTTGTTGCAAAAATCTCCATTGCTAGCACACAAAGGATTCATACAAAGGTGATAGGGAAACTTTCCCATTGAGCTTGGAATCAAGGATCAAAGCTTGGAGCTTGATACATCATTCAAAGAAAGCTTGGAGACTTTCAAAAGGAGCAAAGTTTTGTTATCAACACATCCTACAACCGATCTTTGTAAGTATAATTCCATTATACTTCTTTTTCGTGTTCACATTATTTCATGCTTGAAATGATCTAGGTTTGACCTTAGAAACCCAACACCTCAAAGCTATAAAGAAGCAATATCTTCGTCGGAGGCACCTTTGTGGAAAGAGGCTATCAACAGTGAGATTGATTCCATCCTACAGAACCATACTTGGGAGTTGTTTGATCTTCCTCTAGGTTGTAAGTGTTATGTTTGGTGCTCAGAGCGCCAATCCAGATCGTATTTATGTCTGATTCATGAATACGAGCAATACCTTTTTTCCATAATATTACTATTATAAATGGTAGCACCTCTTGTCTTTTATATACGTATTCGATCTAATTTCGATTAGATTGATTAGATTGAAACTAAATCTGGTTTAGTGATATGTATATATATTAGACAAAGACCCCAGGATTTACAATGTAATGCTCAGTTACAACATAGTTTATAATTGACATTGGGAAGTGTCACTATAAGTTGTATATCCTTAAATTAAGTTCCTGGTCAAGATTTACTGACACGGGTCGGTTAGTAAAATCCGCTGAGACCAGTACATGTCTTATATCAGACTTGATCCGATGGTTTATCCCAATGAACCATGAGTCTTGGGAGACTCGTATAGACGTGTAGGTGTTTATTTGATAAACATTGAACGACTCACCGAAGATTTCCTAATAGATGGTACACCAACGTCAATAGGAATCTTCTCGGGTTGAGAAGCATAGTGATTCTTTGACTTGAGATACCACTGTGGATATATGAGTTATCATCCACACTTAGATGGCAGTCACGTCATCGATCTATTTAGATCAGACCTCCGCCTGTTCGTCGGGTGTGGACTCATGCTCATGATATCCTGTGTGTATCATGATAGGATCTGTCAGTTCTGTGTACAAAGCATAGGTAGTCCAAATGTGATTAGCAATCTGTTAAATCTATGGCCATAGTATACTTCGGAAGTGAGTTCTGAATGTTATTTAGAGATTGCTAATAGATACGTCGACGAGATTATTCCTATAGAGATTTGACTTTTATATATATATATCTCAAGGATAATCCGGATACCTGTGACGGAGGGATTATACGTATGCAGTGACCTCGACCTGTATGATTTAGCGAGTTTATCCGTGTTCGTCATAATTTACGGGCGGGTGAATTATTGACACGAAATTGGATTTCGTGACGGATATGCCTGAATCTAGAGTCTCACTAATGAAATATACTCGTAAAGCACTTGGGCAACTGTTATGAATAGTACTGATTATTTATAACTCGTTTAATGGTTAAACGAAAACTACATGCAAACGGGACCTAACGGTCATTTCTGAATTAATGTGTAATTGTATTTAATACTTGATTTTATTAAATACACATTAATTAAATATCAATTTGTGATATTTGACATATATCATTAATATATGTATTTGAGATATTTAATGTAAATATAATACATATATTTAAGATATTTGTATTTAATTCTTTAATTGTTTAAATGTTAAATAATTAAATTAATTAAAGTAATAAATATCTTAAATAATGATTTATGCTTTATTATGGCAAGTTTCCATTGGAACAAATATTGATTTTTCTTTATTAAAGTTAAAGTGATGACTTTAATTTTCCAAAAAAGTGGACTAATCAAAATGTAACAAAATTAAATAAATTGTTTATTTGTTTTTTGGTGCATATTCGGCCATAGTGAAAAATTGTATATCAAAATTATTTTGATTCATTTTTCACAAGAACACAAGGTAAACAAAAATTACAAAAGTGAGTTTATTGCATTTGGTTTGAAAAAGAAAGGGAAATCAAAGCAAAAATGAGAATTTTGTAAGTAATTTAACATCTTTTTCTACATGAAAAATGTTTCAATATTTCTTAGTTTCAATTGTGTTGTTAAGATCATGCCTCTACTCTTTTAATTTGTAATTAAATTTGTTGGATGCTTGTTGGATGTGTTCATGCATGTATAATAATTTATTTGCTTATTAATGTAATTAAGCTTAATAAATTAATTAGAAAATTAAAATTGCCATTCTAGAGTTAATTAGCCATTCATAATTAGCATAGAATTGTTCTTGATTAATTTCATGATGGTGAGATTTAATTGGTGTTGTAATTTGAAGATTTAAGTATTGAATTTTATCAATTTAATGTAAATTGCCCAATTTGAGTAATTTGTGAAATTAGGGTTCTTAACCAACTCAAATTTTGGGGCTTTTCATATATATGTTATAATTTGATGTATAAATGATGTATGTCAAATTTGGGAATGAATGGATTTGATCTTGATATGTTTTGAACAAATTGGGCTAAATTACATTTAAAAAGAAATTTGGGCTGTTTCGGCAATTAAAGGAAAACCTGGGCAGTTTGCGCAAACCTAGAAAATTTTCTGGTTTTGTTGCAAAATTGTAAAAATTATTTTGGGATTGATTTGGAATCAATTAAATATGTAATTGACATATTTAAGGACTAAAATAATTAATTTACAAATTTAAGGGGTCTCATAGCAATTAATGATAAATCTGATTTTTCAGATAAAAATTCAATTTTTATTTATTGAGTAATTAGAATAAATTAGTTTATTTTAATTGCCCAAGAAACATATTTATCGGAAATTGTTTCGGAGTGAAAATACGCGAAAACGGCGAAAAACAGCGTTACAGGGTAACGGCTGTCCAAACAGTAAACTGGGCACTGTTCGGGCAGCCCACAAACTGTCCAAATATTTTTGGGGCTGACCTGGGCAGTCTTAATGAGCATTGGTCGGTCGGTTCGGCTGGAAACGCGTTTTATGTTATTTTACGGAAAAACATTTTCGCAAAAGTTTCGCGATGTTTCTATATTATTTATGTCGTTATATGATATCGAATAAATATATTTAGGTGAAATATGATTGAATTATTAATATTGGATATTAAATAATTTATTCGTAAGTTTAAAATTTTAAACTACGATTTCGCCCGAACCGCTCTCCTTCCGCTGCGCCTCCCTGATTTGACCCCAATAGTAAGCCACTGGGCTACAAATGGATATTCAAATGGAAGATGAAATCGGATGGATCAATAGATAAGTACAAAGCAAGGCTTGTCCTAAAAGTTTATATACAAAAAGAAGACCTTGATTACTTTGACACATATTCACCAGTGACTCGTATCACGTCAATAAAAATGCTCATAGCCATAGCAGCTATATTTGGTCTTGAGATACATCAAATGGATGTAAAGACGACATTCTTGAATGGTGAAGTAAATGAAGAGATTTACATAGAACAACCAGAAGGGTTCAATGTTCATGGACAAGAATAGAATGTGTGCAAACTTGTAAAATCCTTATACGGATTAAAACAAACACCTAAACAATGGCATGAAAAATTTGACAAAGAGATGTTGTCAAGTGGGTTCAAAACCAATGAGTGTGATAAGTTTGTGTACACCAAATCAACTCAAAAATGATATGTCATTGTGTGTCTCTATGTAGACGATATGCTGATAATTGGTAGTAATCATGAAATGATTCAGTCTACCAAGAAAGTGTTATCCAACAGATTTGATATGAAAGATTTGATATATAAAAGAATATTGTCTCAATCGTATCGCAATTAGAGTATTCAAGAATCATCGGAAGTCTGATGTATCTCACAAATTGCATACAACCTGATATCACTCAAGCTGTGAATAGGCTTAGTAGATATACGAGCAATCCAGGACATAACAACTGGAAAGCCATAGTAAGAGTTTTAAGGTATCTGAGAGAAACTTCAAAATATGGGCTATATTATGAGAGATATCCTACTGTTCTAGAGGGATACAACGATGCTAACTGGATATCTGATACAGTGCATTTCAAATCTACAAGTGGATTTGTTTTCACACTTGGTAATGCAGCCGTGTCATGGAAATTCTCGAGGAAAACTTGTACTGCCCGGTCTATTATGGAATCAGAGTTCATAGCATTAGACAAAACAGCGGAAGAAGCGGAATGACTTCGAAATTTCCTGGAGGATATTCCTAGTTGGCCCAAACCGGTGCCAGTGATAAGTATACATTGTAATAGCCAATCAGCTATTGGGAGAGCCCAAAATACAATGTATAATGGTAAGTCTCAACATATACGTCGGAGACAAAATACCATGCATCAACTGCTCTCAAGTGGCATAATATCGATCGATTATGTCAAGTCAAAGGAAAACCTAGCAGATCCACTTACTAAAGGTTTACCTACAGAGCAAGTTGAGAAGTCATTGAGGGGAATTGGCTTGAAGCCTATAAATTAAGAATTGTCACTGTGGAAACCCAACCTAGCTGACTGGAAATCCCAAGATCTAGGTTCAAAAGGGACAACTGAAACTTTATGCAATTCAAAACAAGCATTGTAGAGTTTGTACTCTTTCCCATTCCGATAATGATGCAGAGTGCTGTCAGTCAAGGCTAGGCTAAGCTAAGGCTTTTAATGATCACTATATTAGGAGTTGAGTCCTAATTGGGGTACATGCAGATTACCTATTTATAGTAGATCACCTATTTCAAGTAAGAAGTGAGACCGCTTCCATGGGATTTTACAGGCTGACTTCCCTATGTTCATGGCCGAAATGAACATAACCGTAGAACGGGAAATGATCGAAGTAAATTTGTGTGTTGGCAATTGTCTTGGTTTACACCAACGGCAGAACAGTTCAAGACTATGGGTCACTGGTTTGCCAAGGAAATTCGATTGTCATTCACTAGGAAAGGTTCAAGGTGAAAGCTACCTATTTCGATGCAGCTTTAGTTCACGGAAACTCTTTCAAGTGTCTACATGAATATTTAGAGAATTGTGAGGGATTGTTGTAAATTCTCTAAATATTAAGGATTGATAAATGAGTGTCATGTCCCTTGAGTGGTGTCATATGGGAATGGCACAAGCATGTAGGGACATGTCCTCTAAATTAGAAGAACACACTCATAGGCTCCAAATGGTGCATGGAAGGGGTATACCCCTTAGGAGGGTTACACCCCAATTCAAATGGTGCCCTTAAGGCACTCTTCCATGCCTATATATAGGAGCCTTCATGTTCATTCTAAGGCATCCAAAAATCATAAGTCTTGAGTCACTACTTTATATTTTAGAGTCAAAAGAGAGTTCCAACTTGTTGGGGTTGGTACTCAAAGCGCCAATTCCCCATTGTATTTCCTTGTAAATACTATTGTAAATGTTTTATTATGAATAAAATGAACAGTTTCTATAATATAATATATCTTCTTATATGGTAAAGACGTAATAGACCTTATGATGATTAGTCATGATACAATTGCAAAAGCATCGCAACTGACATTGAGTTGTATCATGACGTTGTCATTCTCAGACAGTTCCTGGTCAAGGTTTACACTACTTGGTCAGTAAAGTAAACACGTTGAGACCGGTACATGTCGTATACTGGAATATATGATTCCAATGGTTTCTCAATGAACCAAGAGTCTTTGAGACTCGTATAGACGTGTAGGTGTTTATAACAGATAAACACTGAACGACTCACCGAAGATTCTTAATGGATGGTACACCAACGTCAATAAGAATCTTCTCGGGTTGAGTAGCATTTGAAATTCTTCGACTTGAGATACCACTGTGGGCATATGAGACATCTTCCACACTTAGATGACAGTCACGTCACCGATCTATTTAGATCAGACCTCCGCCTGTTCGTTGGGTGTGAACAGATCCTCAGGGTGTCCTGTGTGTGTCGAGATAGGATCCTTCAGTTCTGTGTATAGAGCATAGGTAGTCCATATATGATTAGCAATCAGATAAAAACCATGGGCTCGTGGTACACTTTAGAAGTCAGTTCTAAGTGTTCTTTTAGAGATCGCTAATGGAGACGTCGACGGGATTGTCCCTATAGAGATTTGACGTTTACAACTATATCTATGGGATATATCCGGATATCTGTGACGGAGGAATTAAACATATGACATGACCTCAACCTGTATGACTCAGCGAGTTTATCAGTGGTCGTCATAATTTACGGGTGGGTAAATTATGGACACGAAATTGGATTTCGTAACGGATATTCCTGAATCTAAAGAGTCTCACTAGTGAAATATACTCGTAGAGCACTAGGGCAACGTTTATGAATAATACTGATTATTTATAAGTCGTTTAAAGGTTAAACGAAAAATACATGCGAAGGGACCTAATAGTCATTTCCTAATTTTTGTGGATTTGTATTTAATGATAGATTTTATTAAATACCTATTAATTAAATGTCAAATTGTGATAATTAAATATATATGTATTTGATATTTAAGTAAATATAATACATATATTTAAAATATTTGTATTTAAATAATTATTTAATTATTTAATTATTAAATAATTAAATTAATTAAAAATATAAATATCTTTAGTTTTGATTTTTTTTTTTTGGAAATGCCTTGAGTTGCTTTTGTTGACTTGTTGTATATTCATTAAAGGTGTAATGATCAAGTTGCAAGTTGATAAAGCAAAATTAATTGAAACAAAAATAATAATATCTAGATATTATTGTATACATCAAATTGGCCAAGGGCATATTTGGGGAGTATATATTGTTTTGTTTCATTTTAATTAGGTTAAGAGTTCATAAGTTACCAAAACAAATACAAAAGAGTTGAGAGAAAAGTTTGAAGAACAAAAAGAAAAGCTTGGAAATTTCTTGACTTTGTAAGTTTTTCTTTAAATCTTCCAACATAGAAAATATTTCTAACATGCTTAGCTTTAACATGTGTTGTTAGGATGTTGTCTCTACACTTATAGTTTATGTTTTAATTGGTTGTGAACTTGTTTGAAAGATGTATGCATGTATGGTTATAAAGTAAGCTTGAAATGGTTTCAATGGCTTACTTTTGATTATTTGATAATCATGTTGACATTCTAGAGTTGGTAAGCCACTCATTGATGACCTAGAATTGTTCTTGAGTTGTTTCATGATGGTGAGACTTGATTGGTGTGGTAAATTTTGAATTAAAGTGATGGATTTAATGGATTTGGTAAGATTTATCAATGTGAAGAAATTATAAAATTAGGGTTCTTAATCCTTTCCAAATTTGGGGCTTTTCATATATGTGACGTATTATGGTGTGTATATGATGCATATTAATTTTTGAGTTGATTGGATTTGATCTTCACATGTTTTTGAACAAAAAATGACCAAATTGTAAAAACTGAAAAATTTCTGGGTGTTGTTTGGCAATTAGGAAAAATTGGGGATTTTGTTGCAATCTGATTTTGATTTATTGGACATGTTGGAAATAATTTTAGAAATGATTTAGAATCATCCAAAATTATATTTGACAATTTTAGGACTAGAATGATCAATTTGTAAAGCATTGGGGCAATTCAGTAATTACCAAAAAATTTGGTTTCTTGTGTAATTTTTCAGAATTTGAAAATTGGGTAATTAAATAAATAAGTTTATTTAATTGATCCAAGAAAAATTTTGAAATCGGAAAATTTTGATTTTCCGCGATTCTGCTGCGTTACCGAATTTTCGCCATATAACCCCTACACAACTATTGTCCCAGTTCGAGATCTTGTTGAGGCCCATTGAACAAGAGGAATTCAAGTTATCCTAGGAGGATGTTAGCCAAAAATTCAGTAGACCACCAAGACGGGGCTAATAAGTTCTTAAGGACAGAGGCAACTCGACTTGGACTACAACTTTTCTTAAGTTTTCTTCATTTTTCCAGGTTTTTTTGTTTATTTTCTAAGTTTTAGGATTATTTTAATATTGGCATGTTTGTGTTCTGGTTTTATTGATTGTTGATGCATGTTTGATTTCGTTTAACAACTTATTTCCCCAACAATTATTACTCAGGGTCAAGACCGACCTGAACTACAAATGTGAAAATGAACTCATAAAGTGATCGAACACCTCGAGTCTTACACAAGCCCATTACAATTCTCTCGAATTGTCAGGTAACTGACCATTTTTCTCTATATATCTATAGTTCTTGAGTTTTGCTTTTACAAGTTATGAGATGCGAAATTTGCTCACCATTGAATATGTGTCTTCAATCCTTTTTATATAAGCTTCCAAATTCACTGTTTCACCACCTCTGACATCATCTCATGTCACTTACTCATCATTGCGGCCATAACTCTCCTCAACCACCCTTAATTTGGCCAATCATATCAGCCTATTTTTCTACAACTGTACCGGCCTATGGTGGCCTATGGCGGCTCTGCTCTACCATTGCACCAGCATATAGCGACTGACAAAGGATACTTCCAATGATAACCATTACTTTGCTTGTCCACATTAGCCTTCTAGAAGCACATCTTCCCAGTTAGGGTATACATCACATGACCTTAGTACCGGTAGATCTATGATCTAATCCTCTTTCCTCGGGTCGACACACTGAGGCAAATGATACTAATCAAAGCTTCTTCTAACTCTTCCCAAACAAGTCGAGTTGATATCGATAATTTTACAAAAGATGGTTGTTCCTCCCTCATGCTGATGCTCAATCCCATCAGGTCAATGCTTTACAGCTCTTTTGAAGATCAGCCTCGGGTCCATAACCCTGAACTGGCTCTAACTGAACATACTCTCATGCTTAAAATATCTTGGACCCATACAATGGGCACCTCCACTAGTGGCTTATGACTCGGTCATCCTACCCATACATGTTATGATCAATCCGAGGTTAGAATCGTCATGCAGTTCCTCCTACCAAATCATGACATGTAGTGCCCCTTCCAATCTTCTTGTATAATGATGCCTCAACTTATCCGTATTCCATAGCTTCTTGAGTTTAGTGTCGTCCAGTTGCTCCAAATGGTAGGCACCCGACCTGCCGACCTTTGTCACCTTTCAATCATTTTACTACTGATGCTTCCCCAACTCTGTGGCTTCCATCTCATGTCATCGTCTTAGTGTGTTAGTTGCTTTTCATGCCACTCCCCACAGACTACGCCAACTGTTGACAAATTTTTTTCATTCCAAGAGCAATTTGGGAAATTACCTCCGAATAACCTCCATCAACAGTGAATTTATTTGGTTAGTAGGGAATCAAAGTAAACTTAGCAAGCAGACAGATAAACACAGAGATTTACGTGGTTCGGTAGAGAGTGGCTTCTACCTATGTCCACGGGAGAAGGTGGGATATTTTATTACTGTTCGGGTCAAGACCGACCCGAGCTACAAACGTGGAAATGAACTCACAAAGTGATCGAACACCTCAGGTCTTACACAAACCCATTATAAATCTCTCAAATGGTCAGGTAATTGATCAGTTTTCTCTCTATCTCTAGTTCTTGAGTTCTTGCTTTTACAAGTTGTGAGATGCAAAATTTGTTCACCTTTGAATCTGTGTCTTCAAACCCTTATATAGGCTTCCAAATTCACTGTTTCATAGCTTCTGAAGTCATCTCATGTCACTTACTCATCATTGCGGCAATAACTCTCATCAATCACCCTTAATCTAGCCAATTAGATCAGCTTGATTCTCTGTAACTGCACCGGCCTATGGCAGGCCTATAGGCAGCTGGCAATGCCTATATTCAATATGAACCATTGCTTTTCCACAGTCATCATTAGCCTTCTAGAAGCATATCTTCCTAGTTAGGGCATACGTCAAACGACCTTAGTACTGGTCGGCCTATGATCCCATCATCATTCCTCGGGTCGACACATCGAGGGAGATGATACTAATTAAAGCTTCCTCTAATTCTTCCTAAATGGGTCAGTTGACAGACAATGTCCTCATTGGGTCGGTCCCTACATATTATCAAGACCCCAAATAAACACACTTCAGGTGGTTGATTCAGTATCTCAACTTACTTCATCCTTCACGGTGCTTCTGTTTTCGAGAGAACTCCTATGTACCACTTGGTCGGGTCTCTCTAAAGAACCCAATCTCCTTATGAACTCTTGGGCTTTTGTCATCCACTTTTGGCTAAAAATAATCTTCATCCTACTCCTCATCGATACTTGAACCTTCCTCGGAGTAAAAACCACCATCAACAGCAACACTACAAAATATAAATCTTAATAACAAAAATGCATTGAATAATTGGGCAGTAATATTTAATTCTCACCATTCTTATGTGAACAATTATTTTTTCAGTTATTTGCAACCGACATTTCTCAGATTCTTCACAACAAATCCCTAACTTAATTCCACAAAATCAATAATGCTCCCTTTGAGAGTTGCTTCTACTTTAAATTCCAAAAAAAAAAAAAAAAACACAAAAACACCCTAATTTTTTGTATTTTTTTTACTTTGTGCAAATTCTTATTTTTCCGTTCTACATTGAGCAATTTTTATTCAACTTCTTATTTCTTTTTAAAGAATCTAAGAGCTCTTTGTTCAATTTTATGTTTGGGTTGATTAAACTACTAAACACAGTTCTTTCATTAAAGAATTTCACATGATTCCCTTTTATTGGACATATTCATTTTTCTGTGGAAGTACATATGATTGGATATATAGGCTGTTCCTAAATTATCACAATAAAGTGATAAACATTTGCTTAGGTAACAAAACATCAAACACCAAGTTCGTGTAGGAAATTGGGAACCCAACTTCAGAGTAGCAGCTGCAAGAAACTCGACTTCAGGAGGAGCGAGCTAAATTGTATTGTTTTGCTGAAACAACCTCCCAAGTTTCATTGACCTGGAAGGTAGACCCGGCCGGCGGTTCGGTTCCGGTTCGGAATCGAACCGAACCGGCCGGTTTCCGGTTCCACACTGAAGTGGAATCGGAACCGGAACCGAACCGGAACCGACCGGTTCGGTTCCGGTTCCGGTTCCTGTTCGGTTCGAACCTTTTTTTAAAAAAAATTTCGAAATTAAATTAAAAATAAATGAGATTAATTTAATAAATAAATAAAATTATTACATTGAAGAGCTTGAGCTTAAATTTGTAAAAATTTAAGTTGCCTACGTATCATCCAGGGGTGAGAGGAATCAAAACTCACGTAGTTTCATTACAATTTTAAGATATTTCCCCTATGTAAATTTAGAATTTTATAATTATCAATCATCATTATCACTTGATCCTTCAACTCCGGTTCCGCTTGCACTTGTTGCAGATGCATTATCGAACAAATCTTCAAAATCATCGGGGGCATCTTCTTGTTGTCTCATATCAGCTCGAGTCCAATCATCCACACAAGCTGTTGCTTCTAGAGTGCTTGGATTTAATGAAGATTGTCTAGCTTCCAATATATTGCCTCCCAAGTTGAAGGCTTGCTCAACCGCAACGGTGGAAATAGGTGCTGTCAATATCTCTTTAGCAATAATTGATAAAACATGATATATATTTTGATGTCGGTTCCACCAGTCAAGGATTTTAAAATTTTTACTAACTAAACTTTCAGTAGGAAACTCAAAATTTGTAGATAAATATTTATCTAATTCGGGGTTATTAGTTGTCGTATCCCTAACTTTTTTATTTTGTTGCAATAACCAACGATCACATGCGCTAAGTCTTGTTTGAATTACTGGTTCGCTACTACTAGATTCATCTAATGTTCCTAAGTTATATCTTACAATATAATCATTAAATAACTCAATTAAATCATTTCTTAATTTCGTCATTATTCTTGTAATATCAATTTCATCTAATATTCCTAAATAACCATAGTAAGCTTGTAAAGCATCATTCAAACCTTCTAATTTAAATCTATGATCAAAAACAGCAGCAATAAGATAAAGTAAATGAATGTCTCTAAAATAATTCAATCATTTTACCTTCATAACAGTAATGGCTTCTAACAAAACAATATCATTAGGATCGCTACTTTCAGCATGTTCATCGAGAGCACCAGCATGTTCATCGAGAGCACCAACAATATTCCAACGTGTTGGAACATCTCTTGAAAATTTAATCGATTTAATACCATTTATTTTACAAAACTTCGTCCATTCTCTCATAACTTGAGAATATGACCAAATACAATTAAGTGTCATTTTAATATGATCAATGAAATGTGATAATAATTTTAGACCGTTTTGAACACATAAATTAAGCACATGACATGTACACCGAATATGAAAAAATAGACCCCCTATATTTGGTTGACATAAGGATTTTAAATCATTGATGGATGCAGTATTTGCAGATGCATTATCAAATCCAATTGTTAAAATTTTATCTACTAAACCATATTCATCAAAAATTACCTTCATCATTCTATAAATATTTTGTGCAGTATGTTGGTCATCAAAAACTCTAAATGCAATAAGTCGTTTTTGCATGGTAAATGATGCATCAATCCAATGACAATTCACACCCATGTATGAGTGTGTTTGCCAATGGTCACTCCAAATATGAGCACATATAGAAATACGACATTTCATCTCTTTAAATATTTCATTTAAAATAATTTTACAATCTTTATATAATTTAAAAATATGACGTTTTGTTGTGTTTCGAGTCATTCTACATGCAGAAGGATTTAAAGCATTATGCACGTAATTAGTAAAATGAAGTTTTTCACCAAATCTTAAAGAAAGATGTTCCATACAAGTTAATTTCACAAATTCTTCTCTATTTTTTGCATCAGAATATTTAAATAAATCTACAGCACTCGTACCTCTACTAGATGATGCGTACCTGGCCATTTGAGTTTGCGTCGTATCAATTCCAAGTTCAACCGGATGATGTCTTTCCAGGTGCTTGATCATATTGTCGTATCCACCAGAAAATTTGTAGGTAACCCCACAATAGTTGTAAATCGCTCTTAAACTGTCATCGTTTAATTTTTCTAAATGAAAATGAATTCTGAAAACATCCGAGGAACGAGCCTTAACTTCTCTTCTCCGTGATTGTGCACCGACACTAGGGTCTCTCTCTTGGGTTGGCATATTTGACATGAAGTTCTCAGATGAGCTTGCCATTTTTCGTTTAGGAAATATGTAAGAAAAATAAAAAAAAAAATTGACTAATTGCGAATGATAATAACTAATTGAATTGAGATTGAGAATAAGAGAATTGTAGGAATTGAGAGAGTTGAGAATTTGGTGTGTTGAACCTTCCGGTTCCAACCGATTCGGTTCGGAACCGGAACCGTGGTCGGGTCTACTGGAAGGAAAAAGAGTAATTTTTTGATATTATTATTATATTCGGTGACATATATTATCAATTAATAATTATACCATATGTGCAGTTGTATTAAAATATAATTATCATTTATTTAATCGTTTTGTTTTTTACTATTTTCATATGCGTGGAAAATTATTATTGAATTTTTACATATATAATATGGTACCACCGTTGCATGGTAAATTTTTTCTATTTAAAGGTAATTTATCCTATTATTATTATTTTCTAAAAAAAAAAAAAATTTGATAGGATTTTGGATATATACTAAATCCAAATTGTACTAATTGATTTTTATAAAAAAATATATACAAAAATTAGCTCAATATTATATTCAAATCCAACCATAAGACCCTACTCTTTTAGAAATGAAAATCCAAATTCAACGAACAATAATCACTCAACTAAAAAACACCCTATATCAAGACTGCAAAGAATTTGGACTTCCCATCGAGTGATTTTCTAGCAGCTTTCTTTGGTTGGTTACTACAAGTTCAAGTCATAGATGTAGGAAAAAAATTTAATTAATATTTCTTTTTCACCGTTTGTGGAAACACAAACTAAAGAATGGAAATTATCTTATTTTCATCCTAAATATAGCGGAAATCTGAAATTATTGTAACATTTTTATTTAATCAATTTTTTCACCAGAAATTTCAAAAAATATATATCAATTTTCTGTTTTTAAAGTGGGAATTTGATAATTTTTAAAGTGTTTTGATATTTTCGAACTTCTACTATTTTCAGATTTGAAAATTTATAATTTCCTATTAAAGAATTTTCTGTTTCAAATTGGTGCAAGGGAAAATTGATCAATTGGACCTTTTGTTTTTACCACAAGAACCAAACTATTTTGAATAAAAATTGATATAGCTATCTATCACTGGTTCACTCCAACGTAAGTATATATGAAGCGAGACAGAAGCTAAATCATTAGTTCCTAGTTTGTCCCAATTTCTTTACTTCCAAGTTCGAAGAAACTCATGGGCAAACAGCACTTTTTTTTTTTTTTTTTTTGGATGAAAAGGGGAATTTTATTAATAATAACATAGGCTCACAAACAGTGAGACTATGCAAACCCACAACACTATAACAACTTACAAAATAAATAAAAATTACATCATAGTCCAAGATCTAACAACATCTGAAGAATTCATCAATTCAACTCCTTATAAATTAAAATCGTCATACTTAAAAGAGATCCACCTAGATGTGAGATAGATGTTCTTACAATAAATTAGAGAGAATTCGATGAAATTTTTTAAATATGTGTTTTCTTCATCAATCCAAATACACTAAGATACTGCCATAAAAAGAGATTCAAGAAAATCAGATAACTTACTGCTATTATATAAAAATTACCAATAATACATAAAATCAACTGTTGGAAATTCTTCAAATCTTCAAATATATTTGTTTGGATGGAGAAGGGACATGTCCCTTGGATGGTACCCCATGGGGACATGTCCTCCAATTATGTGTAAAGTGATCCTATGCTCCAAGGGGTGCATAGGGGGTATAATCCTTTGGAGGGTTGCACCCCAACCCTAAGGGTGGCTTTGAGGCATCCTTTCATACTTATAAAAGGAAGCTTTATGTTCCTTTTAACAAAAAAGAAAAAACGAAATCCGAATTTCATCCAAAAGAAAATAGTCTCATATTGTGTCTTGAGTCTGAGAGAGTTCCACCATATTTCCAGTTCAAGATATTGTTAAGGTGTGCCCCTTGAACAAGAGGAATCCGGGTTATCCTGGGAGAACATTAGCCACAAATCCGTAGAGCACCGAGACGGGGCTGATAAGTTCTTAAGGACAGAGATTTATCTCGACTCGGATCTAAGTTTTCATCAGGTTTTTTCTTATTCTCAAGTTTTAAGGTTTTCTAGGGTCTATACATATTAGATTCAATTTTCTGGTTTGATTTGTTTATTGCATGTTGATTTCTTGTTTAATGACACTATATGTACCACAATCTTAAGAACTTATCAACTAGTGTTGTTAAATAGTAAATCGCATGCGTAGTTAAGAAAATTTCTGGAAATAATACAGACTGTGCATGAAAAACCCGTAGGGCGTTCGAACTCCCGACGCACGCGAAGGCAAAAATCTGAAAATTGGTAAGAACGTTCGAACACGTCTTCAAACGCAACTCGAACGCAAGCCTTCTACCTAAGAACGTTCGAACACGTATTCAAACGCGAATCGAACGCAGACCTTCTGACTTTGTTCGTTCAAACGCATCATAAACGCAACTCGAACGCAAACTCTCTGGAATCATTTCGTTCGAACGCGTTCTCGAACGCTACACGAACGTGAACTCTCTGGAACACTTCGTTCGAACGCGTTATCAAACGCAACACGAACGTACACACACTGGACAGTCTCGTTCGAACGTAGATACGAACGCGACACTAACGAAATAGTCCTGGAATTATTATAAAGTGCAAAGACTTATATTAATATTAACTTAGTTAATCATATACTGAATCACTATAATCTTGGTAGTATAGATTTAAGTTATTATTAGATTGTACAATTATCACAAGCATACACTTAGTGATAAAGTTGAAAATTTTATTGTGTGTTGCATACTTGGTTGAGAATTTAATGTGTAATTTTACACAAGTAATTCCATCCAATCTTGATTGACACTTACACATATATCTACACATATCGTATACAGTTTGTGCTATTGAATAAGTGTAATACTGGGTTTGAATTGCTAAAAGATCTTATTAAAAAAGTGGTTAAAGAATATTCCTGTCAAAAAGGCGATAAGAGTCTAAGTGGTCAGGGATTTAAGTGGTTACTCCGGACCCCCCTCGTCCTCTGGGAATATTCGTTTATTCATTTTTCTAAAGAATCTTTAGTTGAAATTCAAGGACTTGTGTTTATTGGAACCACCGTCCAATAGAACAACAAGTGGTTACTTAGTATATCACTTTGAACAAGATCATTTGTTGATCGTTGTGCAATTTGTCTTTTGTAGACCTACCTGTTGATTTTTCCAAGCGGAAACATCATAGTACCGGTCTCTCATGGAGAAAATCCGGAGAAGTTTGGTGGGGAATACTTCAAACAGTGGCAGAGCAAAATTTTATTCTACCTGACAACTCTGCAGTTGGCTAAGTACCTCAAAGATCCTCCGGGTCCTGTGGAGGGTGAATCAGAGGCAGCCAAGGAACTGCGAGAAGAGACATGGTTGTCTGGCGACTTCCTATGCAAGAACTACCTTATGGGTGGTCTTGAAAATACCATGTACATTGTGTACTAAGGCATGTCTTCTGCGAAGATTCTATGGGAATCTCTCGAGAAGAAATACAAAACCGAGGATGCCGGACAAAAGAAATTTGTCGTGGGTAGAATGATGTCTCAATTGGGTGAACTGCAATTGATCATTCATGAAATACTGGATGAAGGAATAAAACTCTATGAAACGTTTCAAGTTACCACCATAATTGAAAAGTTGCCTCCATCATGGAATGACTTCAGGAGCTATCTGAAACACAAAAGTAGCAGATGAGCCTTGAAGACCTTAGAGTTCGATTGAGAATCGAACAGGACAACAAGATGTCCGAAAATGCCAGCTACAAGACTATGGAGTCTAAGGCCAACATCATTGAGGGTGTAAAGGGTAGCAAGAAGAGAAACAGTGGAGCTGATTCTTCCCAAGCGAACAAGAAGTTCAAGGGAAAGTTCTACAACTGTGAAAAGAGCGGTCATATGACAGAGGACTGCAGAAACAAGAAGTCTCGGGACAATGGCAAGAAAAATGAGGCATATGTCGCTGAAGATGAGCAGTTAACTGATGAGATTTCAGAAATGAACCTCTCAGCAGTGGTAACTGAAGCCAACTTGGTTGGGAATCCGAGAGAATGGTGGGTAGACACAGGGGCTACTCGTCATATATGTGCTGATAGCAAGATGCTTTCCTCGTATCAGAAGGTCGATGGCGGTGATCATCTGACAATGGGAAAACGTCTACCTCTAGAGTGGTTGGACAAGGCACAATGGTTCTGAAAATGATATCTGGAACGGAGCTTACATATAAGAATGTTTGCATGTTCCAGATATTCGGAAGAACTCGGTCTCGGGTTTGTATTTGTTTCTGACAAGATTGTATTGACCAAAAATGATGTCTATGTAGGAAAATGATACCTCGCTGAGGGCCTTTTTCAATGACTGTCAATTGTGCTATTAATAAAGCTGAAACTTCTGCTTATATTATTAAGTCACAAAATGTATGGCATGAGAGGTTAGGACATGTTAATTATAATACAATGCGTACATTAATTAACATGGACCTTATACCTAAATTTGTATTGATAACCAACATAAGTGTGAGGCATGTGTTAAAGCAAAAATACATAGAACATCATAGAACGAAGTTCTGAACCCTTGGAACTTGTACACATTGACGTGTGTGGCATGAATATTGTGCAAACAAGAGGCAGTAAAAAGTACTTTGTCACTTTTATCGATGAAGCACAAGATTCTGTTAGGTGTATTTGCTGAGGAGCAAAGGTGAAGCTATTGAGAGCTTTATACACTGAGAACGAAGTTGCAAATCAACTTGGCAAGGAAATCAAAAGAATCAGGAGTGATAGAGGTGGTGAATATGTTTCATCATTCAATGAATATTATTCTGTGCACCGAATTATTCACGAAACTCATGCTACTTATTCTCCTCAACAAACGGGATTAATGAGCGCAAAAACCGAACGTTGAAGGAAATGATGAACGCCATGTTGACAAGTTCTGGTTTACCTCAGAACTTGTGGGGGGAAGCCTTGCTTTCCGCGAACTATGTTCTGAACAAGCTTCCTCACAAGAGATTGGACAAGACATCATATGAGTTGTGGAAATGTTATAATCCTTCCTACAAATATCTGAAAATGTGAGGGTGTCTTGCTAATTGCCAAAGTAATGGTTCCTAAACCTAAGAAGGTTAGAATAGGACCTAAAACTGTTGATTATATATTCATTGGATATGCTCG
This sequence comes from Zanthoxylum bungeanum, assembly GCA_019454045.1. Classification (NCBI taxonomy): domain Eukaryota; kingdom Viridiplantae; phylum Streptophyta; class Magnoliopsida; order Sapindales; family Rutaceae; genus Zanthoxylum; species Zanthoxylum bungeanum. Next base: position 54,946 of record SKCR01033765.1, read on the forward strand.
CAACATTAGTGCGTATCGATTCTTGGTACACAAGTCTGAGATTCCTGACATCAATCCGTAGATGATAATTGAGCAAGGAATGCGACATTTTGAAGAGACATTTCCTTGTAAGGAAAGACAAAGAAAAGAGTCTCTCAAAAGAACTGATGATACTGTCAATGACAGTGTTCAGGTTGACCAAGAGACAAATTAACATAGAAATGTTGAGGCAAATGAACCTAGACGTCGTCTAAGTCATTTGGACCCGATTTTCTGACATACTGGTTAGAAAATGAGCTTCGAAGCTATGAGAAAGCTATGTCTTCTACGGAGGCACCTCTATGGAAAGAGGCTATTAACAGTGAGATTGATTCAATCCTACAAAACCATACTTGGGAGTTGGTTGATCTTCCTCCAGGTTGTAAGCCACGGGGCTACAAATGGATATTCAAACGGAAGTTGAAAACGGATGGATCAATAGAGAAGTACAAGGCGAGGTTTGTCATAAAAGGTTATAGGCAAAAAGAAGGCCTTGTTTACTTTGACACCTATTCACCAGTGATTCGTATCACATCGGTAAGAATGCTCATAGCAATAGCAGCTATATTTGGTCTTGAAATACATCAAAAGGATGTAAAGACGTCATTCTTGAATGGTGAATTGGATTAAGAGACTTACATGGAACAACCAGAAGGGTTTAATGTTCCTAGATAAGAACAGAAGGTGTGCAAACTTGTAAAATCCTTGTACAGATTAAAACAAGCACCTAGACAATGACATGAGAAGATTGACAACGAGATATTGTCAAGTGGGTTTAAAACCGATGAGTGTGATAAGTGTAAGTACACCAAATCAACTCAAAAAGATATGTCATTGTATGTCTCTATGTAGACGATATACTGATAATTGGTAATAATCATGAGTTGATTCAGTCTACCAAGAAAGTGTTATCCCGCAAATTTGATATAAAAGATTTGGGAGTAGCTAACCTAACTCTTCCTCTATAAAAGAATACTGGCTTAAGCGTATCGCAATTAGAGTATTAAAGGATCATCGGAAGTCTGATGTATCTCACGAATTGCACAAGAACTGATATCACTCAAGCTATGAACCGGCTTAGCAGATATACAAGCAATCCAGGACATAACCACTGGAAAGCCATAGTAAGTGTTTTGAGGTATGAGAAACTTCAAAATATGGGCTACATTACGAGAGATATCCTGCTGTTCTAGAGGGATACAGCGATGCTGACTGGATATCTGATACAGTGGATTCCAAATCTACGGTTGGATTTGTGTTCACACTTGGTAATGCAGCCGTGTCATGGAAATCCTCGAGGCAAACATGTGTTGCCCAGTCTACTATGGAATCAGAGTTCATAGCATTAGACAAAACAACGGAAGAAGCAGAATGGCTTAGAAACTTCCTGGAGGATATTCCTAGTTGGGCCAAACCGGTGCCAGCGATTAGCATACATTGTGAAAGCCAATCGGCTATTGGGAGAGCTCAAAATACAATGTATAATGGTAAGTCTCGACACATACGTCGGAGACATAATACCATAGGTCAACTGCTCTCAAGTAGCATAATATCGATAGATTATGTTGAGTCGAAGGAAACCTAGCGGATCCACTAACTAAAGGTTTACCTCGAGAGCAAGTTGAGAAGTCATCGAGGGGAATGGGCTTGAAGCCTATAATCTAAGAATTATCACTGTGGAAACCCAACCTAGCTGACTGGAGATCCCAAGATCTAGGTTCAAAAGGGACAACAGAAACTTTGTGCAATTCAAAACAAGCACTGAAGAGTTTTGTACTCTTTCCTATTCCGATAATGACGTTGAGTGTTGTCTGTCATTGGTTAGGATAAGCTAAGGCTTTTAATGATCACTATATTAGGAGATGAGTCGTAATGGGGGTAAAGACAGATTACATCTTGATAGTAGATCACCTATTTCAAGTAAGAAGTGAGGTCGCTTCCATGAGAACTTTTAAAGGCAGGATACCCTAAAGTACTTGATGAATCCGGGACAGTTGTTCAGAGCCGAAATGGACACAACCGTAGAACAGGAAATGGTCGAAGTAAAGCTGTGTGTTGGCAGTTGTCTTGGTTTACACCAACGGCATAACAGTTCAAGACTATGGGTCACTGGTTTGCCAAGTAAATCTGATTGTCATTCACTAGGAAAGGTTCAAGGCGAAAGCTACCTATTTCGATGCAGCTTTAGTTCACGGAAACTCTCTCAAGTGTCTGCATGAATATTTGAAGTATTGTGGGGGATTGTTGGAAATTCTTCAAATCTTCAAATATATTTGTTTGGATGGAGGATGGACATGTCCCTTAGATGGTACCCCATGGGGACATGTCCTCCAATTGTGTGTAAAGTGATCCTATGCTCCAAGGGTTGCATAGGGGGGTTATAACCCTTTAGAGGGTTTCACCCCAACCCTAAGGGTGGCTTTGAGGCATCCTTCCATACTTATAAAAGGAAGTTTTATGTTCCCTTTAATAAAAAAGAAAAAACGAAATCCGAATTTCATCCAAAAGAAAAGAGTCTCATATTGTGTCTTGAGTCTGAGAGAGTTCCACCATATTCCCAGTTCAAGATCTTGTTAAGGTGTGCCCCTTCAACAAGTGGAATCCGGGTTATCCTGGGAGAACATTAGCCACAAATCCGTAGAGCACCGAGACGGGGCTGATAAGTTCTTAAAGACAGAGATTTATCTCGACTCGGATCTAAGTTTTCATCAGGTTTTTCTTATTCTCAAGTTTTAAGGTTTTCTAGGGTTTATGCATATTAGATTCAATTTTCTGGTTTGATTTGTTTATTGCATGTTAATTTCTTGTTTAATGACACTATATGTACCACATCAACCGTATTTCTTGGAATAATCCATTTAACACCCCACCATTCAAATAACCATGACCAAATGTTCGATGCAAAAGGGCTGAGAAAAAACAAAAAGCACAACTTAAAAGATTGTCGTTAAAATCTCCCTCCTATGTAGAAATTGTTTTGAGCGAACTCTCTCAAGAAACAACAACCAACAAAATACTTGGACTTTCTTTGGGGTAATATTTTTCCAAATGAATGGGAATTTCCAAGGTTGTAAAGAGTTATTCCTCTGTAAAAGAAATTTCAAGCAAAGTTTAATTGAGAATTTACGTAATGAACTCAAGAACCAAGAGATAGTATCTTTTTCATCTTCATTAATCTGAAATTGCTGCCTAATGGAAGCCAAAATATTCTCCTAAGATCCCATTAACCTTCGACGCCAAAGACTGACCGAACCAGAAGCCCCTAGAAACTCAGCAACAGTGATGTCCTTATTGACAGCAAGCCGAAAAAGAGAAGGGAATGAGGTTTTAAGCGGTAAAATAGAACACCATTTATGTTGCCAGAAGAGGATTCTAAGGCCATTGCCTACTAAAAATTGAACTTCGTTGCCAGGATCCATTTGCCTGAAGCCTCACAATATCGGCCCAAACATTCGAGAATTTACTGTGTAAATATGAGGAAAAAAGTCACCTGAACCTCTCCCATATTTATTACACATGATGCTCTTCCAAAATGAATATTCTTTGTAAGCGAATCTTCACAACCATTTAAGTAAAAAGGCTTGATTTTTTGTTTTCAAATCTGTGATACCCACACCCCATACTTAATTGGCTTTTTCATAGTATCCCAGCTGACGTTACACAGAGCCTTTTCTCAAAAGATCCTGCCCAAAAAAACTTTCTGAAAATACCCTCCATTTTTCGACAGATAGTTTTTGGCATCTTGACGATGGATAGGAAATACATAGGTATAGATGAAATTTAGGACTTAAGGAGAGTGAGTCTCCCTCCCATCGATAAAAATATGTTCTTCTAATTACCCAATCTTGATTGAACTTTCTCCAAAACAGGAGACCATAGTTTGTTCCTTCTTGAGTTGCCTCCAATAGGAAGCCCTAAGTAATTAAAAGGAACAGAAGCACACTTACAATTCAAGAGAGATGCCGCATTTTTTGCCCAAGAAAGATCCATCGTACAACCTCATCTCGGGTGGGCTGAATTTTGGAGGGAGTTCTACTGAATTGATCCCCTCGACGAAAGGAGTGTCCGTAAAGGTTCCTGCTCTGCTCCTCTTCAAAGGTAACCTGGTTCCTGGTAGGCTGGAAAGGATTGCTTCCTTAAATTCCTCAATTTCCTTGCGCATGGATGAAGCTGTTATTGTCTCGGCTGGAGGTACGTGTAAATTCCTCCCATGACCGACTGGATGATTTTCAGAAGGGGGAATGTCGCCCGTTTCATTTCCTGGTGTCTCTATTGAATTGCGTTGGTGGCCCGGATCACTGGGGGGATCGAGGAGGCCACCCTTCCTGGAGGTGGACGAAGATGTTACAGCTGTTTCCGAAGGTCACTATTGGAATTCTTCATGGCCGAATTCTCTTCTTCCAAGGCGCGTAAGCGTTCCTGGAGAACGGCCAATTGGCCGGCTAGTAGATCTGAAGACTCGCTACCGGAAGTCATAGTAGTGCTTGCAAGTTTTCGTAGGCTGAACGTAAGCTTTTTTCGCTTCTAAATCGTTAGGGCCCCCACAGTGGGCGCCAAATTGTAGACGCTGGTTTTCACCCAAAGTCCATAATCGAGATTTTGTCGAGGAGGGCACTAACGATCCTGCAAAACAAAGAGGTAGGGTGAGCGTGGAGATTCTACCCACCGGTGTGGTGGACGCCGTAGACACTCTGACACTCAAGTCAGTAGAGAAATGAGCTATTAACGCCGTAGGGTGAGGAACAAGGGCAGATATACCTTGATCCCCGTATGGTGCCGTGAGGGCGGTAGGTTGGTGATTATGAGAGTTCTGGAGAGAATACTACTAGGCAGTGAGTAGGTGAGCTTGATTGTCATTTCTTGTGGTCATTCTTCTCTTATATACACACTCTCAGGAAGTGTGTGTATTTATTGCACTTGATCGCTCGCCCGTTGGGTGTTGGTAACGGCCGACTTCATTAGGTGTAACCATTATGTTTGCCCGTTGTAGATTGGAAACGGCTGGGCTTTGAAGAGTGTTATGAGTCTGAGCGTTTCGTGGGCTGGCGTATGGTGGTCCTTGGTCATGGCTCGGATATGGGGTATTTCATAGGGCACGGGTTTGTGGATCTCTGGGCTTATATAGAATAAACTTAAGGCTTCATTTAGTGTGTGGGCTTGAGGTAGTAACTTGGGCCTGGACCTTGTACCGGGTACTGTTAGGGGATTCTGGGGTGTATTTAGTATTGGACTTAAAGTAAAAAGTCGAATTTGCCCTTGGCCCAAATTTGGCCCGTACAGTTTGTCCCCTACTCTCTAGGCCAATGAGTCATTGGCTTGGAGAGTATTCGTTGGTCGTGTCGTCTGAAGCAAACTAGGAAAGTCTTCGTTACCCGATCTGGGCCACATTCGAGCGTCTTTAGTGTCGCCTGGTCAAAGTGGCAACGGTCTTGAATCTGGCTAGCAAATGACTAGGGGGGATGTCCCCAGTTGAAGGTTCATGGCATATTCTATGCCACAAGTCGTGGGACCAGTGGAGCCTTTAATGTCATCAGGACTGAGAGTAGTCCAGGTCTTCAACTTGATTCAATGTGAGCCCATGGGGGATGTCCCCAGTTGACCGAGCCGGATGAGGGTTCAGGGGTTTAGTTCATATGGCAGTGTCGTCTGGACCAGGTGGAGGTACATGAACTAAACTCGACTCCATTACGAGCCAATTGGGGAGTGTTCCCGTCGACTGGACCTGATGAAGTCGAGGTAGACATTCACTCGTTTGGTACAAATAGTGACCAAACAGAGTCTACATGTCTTATGGACCAGAAGAAGGTCAATGAACTTATCCTTGGCTCCATCACGAGCCAATTAGGTGGTGTCCCCGTCGACTAGACCTGATGAAGTCTAAAAAGACAACCACTCATTTGGTACCAAAGAGTGACCAACCCGAGTCAACATGTCGTCTGTACTATAAGAAGGTTAATGAACTTATCCTTGACTCAATCACGAGTCAATTGGGAGGTGTTCCCGTCGACTGGACCTGATGTCCAGGAACACAACTACTCGTTTGGTACCAAAGAGTGACCAAACCAAGTCTACATGTCGTCTGGACCAGAAAAAGGTCAATGAACTTATCATTGGCTCCATCACGAGCCAATTGGGTGATGTTCCCGTCGACTGGACCTGATGAAGTCTAGGAAGACAACCACTCGTTTGGTACCAAAGAGTGACCAAACCGAGTCTATGTGTCGTCTGGACCAGGTGGAGGTACATGGACTTATCTCGACTCCATTATGAGCCAATTGGGGAGTGTTCCTGTCGACTAGACCTGATGAAGTCCAGGAAGACAACCACTCGTTTGGTACCAAAGAGTGACCAAATCGAGTCTACATGTCGTATGGAGTAGAAGAATGTCAATGAACTTATTCTTGACTCTATCACGAGCCAATTGGGAGGTGTTCTCGTCGACTGGACCTGATGAAGTCCAGGAAGACAACTACTCATTTGGTACCAAAGAGTGACCAAACCGAGTCTACATGTCATCTGGACCAGAAGAAGGTCAATGGACTTATCCTTGACTCCATCACGAGCCAATTGGGTGGTGTTCCCGTCGATTGGACATGATGAAGTCCAGGAAGACAACTACTCGCTTGGTACCAAAGAGTGACCAAACCGAGTCTACATGTCATCTGGACCAGAAGAAGGTCAATAGACTTATCCTTGACTCCATCACGAGCCAATTAGATGGTGTTCCCGTCGACTGGACCTGATGAAGTCCAAGAAGACAACCACTAGTTTGGTACCAAAGAGTGACCAAATCGAGTCTACATGTCGTCTGGACCAGAATAAGGTCAATGGACTTATCCTTGGCTCCATCACAAGCCAATTGGGAGGTGTTCCCGTCGACTGGACCTGATGAAGTCCAAGAAGACAACTACTCGTTTGGTACCAAAGAGTGACCAAACTGAGTCTACATGTCGTTTGGACCAGAAGAAGGTCAATGAACTTAAACTTGATTCCATCACAAGCCAATTGGGAGGTGTTCCCGTCGACTGGACCTGATGAAGTCCAGGAAGACAACCACTCGTTTGGTACCGAAGTGGGACCAAACCGAGTCTACATGTCGCCTGGATAGGAACTCCCATGGGGTGTTTTCGAGGATGTACATAACATTTTCTTGGCTTCGATTGAGTCTTGTGCTTTCCTCGATCTCGTAACCCGCATTAAATATGGCGCTCATATCGAGGTTTTTTTTTTGCGGGAAAACGAGGCGGCAAGAGTATAAAGAGCGTTAGGGGGGTTCACTCATTTCATTTGTAAAAAATCTTCTCTCGAGTCGTAAGTTTGGAGGGCTCTCTTCGAATTCAAGGTACTCTTCCTTCCCTTCTTCATGTTCTTCAATTCTTCAAGTAGTTCATAGGTATATTAAACTTGTTCTTGGTTAGGGTTAGGACTTTGATCTGAAATTGATTTGGGGAATTTCTAGGATTGTATTTGTGTGAGACCTAGGTTTGATCTTTCGTTATATTGGTTTTAGGTTCATTCGTTGTTTGTAGAGTGAATTGAAATGTCGTACGAAAGTTGCACAAGCTCCAGTGATTCATTGTTGGAGATTTACGTACGCTCGCCTCTACGAGTCATCTCCCCTTTAAGTATTCATAGTAGGGGAATACTAAGTGAGGTGATGAAGATGTGCTGACTGTCGCATCGATGGAAGCTCCGCTAGGTATTCCCAAAGATGCTCCTCCACTCCGAACAGTTCCAGCCGAATCGGGAACCCAGCGCTAGTGAGCCGACAAATCTATTAACCAAAAACCCCCAAAGTAGTTTGACCGAAAGAGCCATGAGGGAGATAAAATTATAATATCGGTTCCCTAAGTCGGTTCAAGTGAGATTAGCCTCTTCGAGAGAACGAGTCGACTATAGGATCCCTGGGTTAATTGGGTTCTATGAACGTCCTTTCGCTGATGGGTTTAGATTCCCAATCTCTAACCTAGTATGGGAGGTATTGGATCATTATGAGATAGCCCCCTCCCAACTAATGCCAAACACATGGAGGGTCTTGATGTCGGTTGAAGTTCTGACCTACGAGTTGGGAATTAGGTTCGGGGTGAAGGATCTGCTCTACACTTATTACATGAAGGAACATGGAGTGGAGAAAGGAAGATATCATATGTTTCTTCGACAAAATAGGGAATATTTGATTTCTGGGTTGACTACGAATGATAGAGGAGGCTGGCAAAAAGCTTATTTTTTTTTGTAAAATGAGAGGGTGTATTTGGGTCGTCTGGTCGTGGTAGAGTACCTGAATGTTGGGAAATTACGAGTGAGTGTTGGTCTTATATTCTTTTCTTGCATGTGGACTCGATGAAACTCTTACATTCTTCTCTTGTCTATTTTGTAGGTTCAAACCGTAATCATAGCTTCGACATGACGTCTGGGATCGTAGCGAATACAAATTATATTTTGAGCATTCCAGCGCCTGAGAAGAATTGGAGGGTGGTTTTGGTAGAAAGAAGATTAAGGTTGACTCCATTGTGGAAGGAGGTTTTCTATCCAGAAGGTACCTCATTGCCTCTAACAAAAAATATACTGACAGTCATTCTCATAACTTGGGCGTGTCGGCTCCTATACGAAGAGACTTTCTTTTTACGGATTCTAACCCTAGAGGAAAATTTGTGCGCAGTGGAAAGAATGAGTCAATTCAGACTCCCATCAATGGAAGAGATGCTTGAACGGAGGAAGAAGAAGAAATCCAAGGGGAAGGAAATTGAAGCAGTCCCCGAGTCTCAGCCCCCTAAGAATGATAATTCAGCCATACTACCTGCCGAAACAACTCACAAGTTGTTGACTGGGTCTGTACATTCTTCGAAGAAGAGAAAAGAATTGTTAGATATTGAGGAAGACCCAGAGAATGTAATAATCAAGATCCCAATGAGCACGACGGTTATGTCGGATCCCTCCAATCTGTCTAACTTCGCCGATGGATTGCTTTTAGAGGAGGATTAATGTCGGATGCTGACATTGGGACCACTGGAGGCTACAAAGAGAGCCGTTGCTCGAAATTACGAGGTATGAATTTTGTATTCACAAATCTTATTAGAGAAATTATTCATTTATTTTTGCCTTTGTTATGTCAGATTTTGGAGTATGCCATTTTCCAACAAAGATATGTGGAGGCCAGCCTGAGGAAGGCGAGAGACCTGGAGAAGTCGACTGCGGCCCTACGAAAAGAGTTGGCTAAGGCTAAAGCTTCCTCTGAAGAATCCAAGAAGAGAGCGAAGGAAGCTAAGAATGAAGCTAAGGCCACGAAAGCTAAACTGGAAGCGACGTCTTCCGAATTGGAGGCTGTGAAGGAGAGTGTCGAAGAGCTGGAGGGCCAGAAGACCGAGCTGCTGGATAGATTGGAGGGAGTGGCTATGGAAGCCGTTATAAAGGATAGAAGCCAGCTCATTAAGGAATACTTGTCTGGGGAACACAGCTCGTGGAATCCTAGGAAGTGGATAACACTGGGGGAAAGGTTGGAGGCTGGTCTCTCTTTGTCGACCGAAGAGACTGAAGTTGAAGGAGAGCCTGAGATCAGCTCCAAAGAAGTCGCGATTGAGGAAACTGAGGGGGCTGTTGCCGACACGATCGAAGATAACCAGACGGCATGTGTTCTAGTCGATGCGGTTGCTGAAGCTGCCCTTGAAGAGTCCATACCAGAAAAAACATATGAAGACCGAACCTATCATTCAGCCGGCTGATCTAATTGTGTCTGTCGAAGCCAAGATGCTTGAAGTTGTTTTGTCTTTTGGGTTTTTTTGTAATATTGGCTTAAAACGTTCATGTATATAGACAATATTTCTCTTGGGTATGTAATAGAATATTTAATGTCGTCCATGAACTCAAGTCGTTAATATCTGTATTCAATTGAAAATTTAAAACAAAATCTCACACTAATAGGCTGAAATAAAAGAAGAAAATAGGCTGAATTAAAAGAGCAAAATAACTTGGTCGTCCCTTTGTGATAAGACCTCAATTTTTCGTTTGAGTCCTAAGGCACCGTAAAGATTATCTGTGAAATTTCTTGAGGTGGATGGCGTTCCAACTGTTATGGATGAGTCTACCATCCTTCTTTTTAGTTTGTATGCTCTGTGGCCTACAACTTTCATGATGATGTATGGGCCTTCCCAAGTAGGCCCAAGTTTTCCATCATTCACTTCCCTGGTATTTTGAAAGACTCTCCTTAGGACCCAATCTCATTCTTTGAAAGATCTACTTCTCACATTATTATTGAAGTGTTTTGTTATCTTCTTTCGGTAGGCTGAAAGACGTACGGACGCGTTCTCCCTGAGCTTGTCAACATTGTCGAGTGCGTTGGACATGAGTTGTTTGTTCGTATCTTCATCAATCCATTGGTACCGTGGAGACGGCACACCATAGTCGGTTAGAATTACAGCTTCAGTGCCAAAGATCAAGGAGAATGGTGTTTCGCCCGTGGATTATCTCACACTCATTCGGTACGACCATAGAACCTCTGGGAGTTCGTCAGCCCAGGCCCATTTTGCCTTCTCCAGCCTCTTCTTCAAAGTATTCATGATTGTCTTATCAGAAGATTATGCTTGTCCGTTGGCTTGTGGGTAGCGCGGGGTCGAGAAGCTAAGCCTGATCCCCCAATTCTTACAGAAATTTTGGAAACGGTGGATGATGAATTGTGACTTGTTATCAGTAACAATCTCCCTAGATAGACCGAAGCGATAAATGATGTTCTTCCAGACGAAGTTTTGCACCTCCTTATCCTTTACCCTCGTGAAGGCCTCTGCTTCAATCCACTTTGAGTAATAATCTGTCAATGCCAACATGTAGACCCGTTGTCCCGAGGCGACGGGTAGTTTCCCAACAATGTCCATTCCCTATTTCACGAATGGCTAAGGGGACAAAGAATGACTAAGTTTTTCAGGTGGAAGATGGGAGACGGGGGCGAACCTCAAGCACTTTTCACATCTCCTAGCGTATTCAGCTGCATCGGCTCGCATCGTTGGCCAATAGTACCCAGCTGTGTGGGCTCGACATGCTAGACTTCTGCCCCAGAATGGTTTCCATATTCTCATTCATGTAGCTCGACTAAGACATAATGCGCTTCTTCGGGAGTTAAGCATTTGAGGTAGGGTCCGGAAAGTGATCTCCTCAGCAATTGGTTGTCGTACAGAGTGAACCACGCAGCTTGTCATAAGGGACATCCAGGAGTCGATTTGTTTGATGTGGGAGACGGTTCCGTCTTCTATTTTGAGAAAGGCTGGCCATTGTAGATATGCCACAGATATGGCTCGAATATTATCCTCTTGTAGAGTGGACTCGAGGGTGGCCAAGGCATCTGCGTGAATGTTCTCGGTCCTGGGAATTTGCGAGATTGTAAATGATTCAAAATAATATTGGAGTTCTTTTACCTTTGATAAGTAGGCCGCCATTTGAGCTCCTCGAGCTTGGTAAGATCCTCGGAGTTGATTGACAATTAGTTTTGAATCAGATGTCGCCTCCACTCTCCTCGCCCCAAGCTCCTTAAGCAATGTTAACCCAGCTATCAATGCTTCGTACTCAGTCTCATTGTTGATAGTCTGGAAGCCACACTTAAATGCTTGTTGTATAACGTCGCCCGAGGGAGAGGTGGTTACAACTCCTAACCTAGAGCCTCGTTTGCTGGAAGAACCGTCTACCGCAAGTTTCCATAGCGCAGTCTCTTGAACACACAGTACTTCCTTCTCCACATCGATTTGTAGACTGGGGCTGAAGTCCGCCACAAAATCCGCCAGAGTTTGGGACTTCATAGGGGTTCACCGTTGGTAAATGATGTTGTATTCCCCAAGTTCAATTGCCCATTTTGTTCTGCCAAAAAGCTCGGGTTTATGAGAATGCTCCTCAAAGGGTAGGTGGAATATACGGTGATTGGATGACCTTGGAAGTAGGGTCGGAGCTTGCGAGCTGCTGTCACCAATGTAAGAACCAATTTCTCCATTTAAGTGTACCGAGTCTCTGGGTCCAATATGGCTTTACTCACGTAGTAGACTGGGAGTTGCTGTCTTTCTTCTTCTCTTATTAAAACAGCGTTGACCTCCTGATCCGAGACCCCAAGGTAGAGGAACAATCTTTCACCGTCGGCTGGCTTGGACAATGGGGGAGGTGTGGTCAAGTATTGCTTCAGTCTGTTCAAGGCTTCTTCACAGGCCGGATTCCACTCAAACTTCTTTGTTTTCCCAAGCGTGGAGAAAAACAAGAAGCACTTATCGGTGGATTTGGAGATGAATTTTTTGAGAGCGGCTATCATTCCCGCAAGTCGCATGACTTCTTTGGGGGTTTTCGAGGAAGGGACGTTGATGATGGATTTTATCTGCTCCGGGTTGGCTTCAATTCCACGTCGAGTGACCAGGTAACCAAGAAATTTTCCGGAGGCTACACTGAAAGCGCACTTGGTGGGGTTCAGCTTCATCTCATACTTTCTCATTGTAGGCACTGCATTTTTACATGAAGCCCAATGATGAGCCTCGTATGGAGGCACTACCCGATAAGTTGTGGAAGTCGCGGGAAACGGACGTCGGAAGGGAAAATTCAAAAATAAATACCTTGCAAAATTTAAATACTTTTGCCGCGCCGGACGAAGTATACTTCATTGAATGCGAAGTACGTTCAATCGGGTACATGAGGTCCCATATAGATGTCGGCCTTGCTCGTATCTCTTTTATTATTTTGTTATTTACTTTTCGCATGTTATTGTTTTATTTACTTATACATTGCAATCTAGTGCGCATGGGCTAATCATATTGGATTAAAGGTCCTCTATTTGAGGGAAATGCCCAAAGGCTACCTTCACCATAGTTTTACCCCGCCCTTCTTCTATTGATCTTGTTATTTACCTTTCTTGATTGTTATGTTTTCATCCTTCACTTTGCATTCATGTTGTGTCAATACTTGAGTGTTGCCCCTTGTCATATATCGGATGGAAACCCAGACATAAATTCTGTAGCCGAATCCGAATGGAAGGTAGTGCGGTCTGTATTTGGGATACAACTTCACGTACCGCTTGAGAAACATTCACGTACGTGTTTGTGTCATTTTAGATACCACTTTGGTAATCTCGTTCGAACGCGTTCTCAAACGTTACTCGAACGCATGCATTCGGCCTTATCCTGTTCGAACGTGTTTCCAAACGCTACTCGAACGCATGCATTCTGTTTACCGTTCAAACGTGTTTCTGAACGCTACACGAACGTGCATGCAGTGAATCGACTTCTCTTCCTCATATTTCATGCATGTATGCTTCTTTGGTCATTTCTTTTGCATTACATACTTAATCATCTCACTTTATTATTGACGCTTTTTACCGTTATCATTTATTTATATTTTCGCATTTCTTTATTTGATATATTTATGGAATTATACGTTCATTTTTATTTTATTTACTTTTATAGGTGTGCAAACATGGGTGTTGATTAAATTATCTTGCATGTTTAGCATAAGACTTGGTTATACTATTGCATAAATCCTTTAATTACAATTGACATAAGTAAGGGACCATTCTGAACCCAACGGTTTGAGGTCTTCCCTTGCGAGGGGTGAGTGTGGCCTTAAATCATTTTCCAGTTCACAGTGGGTGACGACTCCATTTATTCTCCGGTTTAGTCCCCTGCGGGCTACTCCGTACTCCCGATCGGGCCGTGAGCCCGGACAGCGTCGCTATGTCCACAGTCTAGTGACTGTGGGCACAGAGATGCTATCCGGGCTTGCGGCCCGGTTGGGAGTACGGAGTAGCCCGCGGGGGTCTAAATTGGAGAAATAAAATGGAGTCGCCACCCAGTGTGAACTAGGAAATGATTTAAGGCCGCACTCACCCCTCGCAAAGGAAGACCTCAAACTGTTGGGTTCGGAATGGTCCCTTACTTATACCAATTGTAATGAAAGGATTTATGCAATAATATAACCAAGTCTTATGCTAAACATGCAAGATAATGTAATCAACACACATCGCACACCATAAACGTAAATAAATAAAAAGGAAGACAAATGCATAATTCCATAGACATATTAAACAATGAAGTGCAATAACGTAACTAATAACAACTATAAAAACATTGATAATAAAAGCGGATAATTATATACGTAATGTAAACGAAATGACCAAAGAAGCAAACATACATGAAATATGATGAAATGAGGTCTGTTCACTATATGTGCGTTCGTCCACTGTTCGAAAATACGTTCGAACGGTAAACAAAATGTTCGCGTTTGTATAGCGTTTGAAAACGTGTTCGAACGGGATAAGGTCTGATGCATGGTAAAATAAAATACGTGCGCATTCGAGTAGCGTTCGGAAACACGTTCGAATGTAAATAAGACGGAATATTCACGTTCGTATAGCGTTCGGAAACGCGTTCGAACGGGATAAGACCTGATGCATGGTAAAACAGAATGCATGCGCATTCGAGTAGCGTTCGAAACGCGTTCGAACAGAAATGAGATAGAATGTTCGTGTTCGTATAGCGTTCGTAAACGCGTTCGAATGAAATCGCAACAGTGACATCCATAATGCAATAAACACATGCGTGAATGTTTCCCCAAGCGGTACATGGAGTTGTATCCCAAGTACAGACTGTACTACCATCCATTCGGATTCGGCTACGGAATTTATGTCTGGGTTTCCATCCGATATACCACGAGAGGGAAAAACTCAAGCATAAACACAGCATGAATGCGAAAAATGAAGAATGAAAAATAACAACCAAAACAAGGATGAATAGTGCAATCAACAGAAGAAGGGCGTGGCAAAACTATGGTAAAGGTAGCCTTTAGGCATTTCCCTTAAATAAAGGACCTTTAATCCAATACAATTAGCCCATGCGCACTAGAATATCAATGCATGAATAAACAAATAAATAATATGGGACCTCGTATGCCCGATTGAACATATCTCACGTTCAATCAAACGTACTTCGTTCGGCACGGCGAAACATCGTGGTAAAGGTAGCCTTTAGGCATTTCCCTCGAATAGAAGACCTTTAATCCAACCTAGTTAGCCCATGCGTATTAGATTAACAATGCATAAATAAATAACATGCGGAAGGTAAACAACGGAATAATAAAAGAGATGAGACCAAGGCCGACATCCATATGGGACCTCGTATGCCCGATTGAACATATTTCCCATTCAATAGAGCGTACTTCATCCGGTGTGGCAAAACATGTGGTAAAGGTAGCCTTTTGGCTTTTCTCTCAAATGGAGGACCTTTAATCCAACGTGATTAGCCCATGCGCACTAGATTAACAATGCATAAATAAAGAAACGACACATGGAAAATAAATAGCGGAACAATGAACACCAAAAATGCCTAAGACATGATAAAGGAACCTGTCCAGAATGCCCGCGTTCGTGTAGCGTTAGGAAACGCGTTCAAACGGGGGCGAGGCAGAATACATGCGTTCAAGTAGTGTTCGGGAACGCGTTCGAACGGGATGAAGAAAGTGGCATCCATAATACAATAAACACATGAGGGAATGTTTCCCCAAGTGGTACGTGGAGTTGTATCCCAAGTACAGACCGCACTATTGTCCATTCGGATTCGGCTACTGAATTTATGTCTGGGTTTCCATCCGATATACCACGAGAGGCAACATGAAGCGTTAACACAATGCAATCATAAATGGACGTGAAGTATGATAATGCATATAACAACACATAAACGAGAAGAAACAAACATGCGAAATAACAAGGAAGATAAACAACACAAAACAAACGCGGGATAATAAAACGACAATAAACGTGGATTTAATGCGAAATGATAAAAAGCTAATAATATGAAATAAATGTGCGATAAATAAATAACGGAACGTCAAAGAAATATGTGACCAAGAGTTTGGTCGTCTTTGATATAGGACTTCGCACACCCGGTTGGACATATTTCATGTCCAACGAGCGTGCCGCATCCAAAACTACAAAATAAAAAGTAATAAAGGGTGCCCTCGGGTCTTACCTTTTAAATGTCTTCTTGGAAGTGCGTTACGTCGTCACCGAAAGGGTTAATGCTCCGTAACTTTTCTGGTTTCCTGGCCTAGTATTTTCCTTTGCTGTCTCGCTGTTTTCGCTACTATTTTCTCTGTTTTCTTCACTATTTTTACTGCTGTTTTTCTGTGGTTTCTGCTGCTGTTTGGTGAGTGAATTTCGGTGATATAGGGGACTGGTTTTAGGTGATTTTGGCTCACGATTTTGGTGTTTTTTGAGACTGGTTTGTCTCGGCTTTAGGGGCTGGTTTTTGTGTGATTTTTCGATGACTTTAAGGGTTGATTTCTTCTCGGTTTCACATTGATCTGGGGGTTTATTTTTACTGTTTCGGTCGGTGGGGTCTTGGTTTTGTTTGTTGAATCGGTGAGGGTGCTTGTGAAGAGAGAGAATGTGTGTTGTAAGAGTCGGTTGAGAGAAGAGAGGGATAAGAGATTAGGGTTTTGTCTTCTTTGCTGGTTGTAAGGCTTTGGTTTCAGTTTGTTTGTTGGTTTTTTGTGATGATGTTGCCGTGTATCTCTAAGGGAAAAGGGAGAGAGCTGTGTGGAGAGTTTTCTTTTGAGTTGGCCGAGCGAGAGTGTTTCCAGAGAGGGTAGGGTTTGGTTGAGGTCCATTTTTATAAGAGTGGGCTAGGGTTCCCTTGTAGGGATTTTAAAACAAGGTAACAAAATCATGCAATAATGGGGGATGCAATTAATTAGTTTGTTTTAAGGAAATGATATTGAGTATTTTTGGTGGGAAATATATTTAATTTGGAAGGTGATTGGATTTAAATCTTTGGTAATTAGGAAAGTGATTTGGTGGGGATTTGATTTAATTTAGACAGTGTTTAATGTGTTGAATATTTTTGGATGGGATTTGGTGGGCCTTGGGCGTGTGGCTTGGTTTTTTGGGCTGGGCGTGTGGCTTGGTGTGGGTTGTGGGGATTTTGGGCCAAGTCTAATAGTTAAAACAGAGATTAATCGAGCGAACCCGAGGCTAAACAAATGAATTAAATCTGAGGATGTACTTATTTTTGAATTTTCCATTCCGATGTCTGTTTCCCACAGTTTCCGCAACTTATCGGGTAGTGCCTCCAAACGAGGCTCATCATTGGGCTTTCATGCAAACATGCAAGTGTCTACACTTATCATGTCGAATGCTTCTTCCAAGTGATCCAGGTGTTGCTTGGCTTGCAAAGATTTCACCAACATATCATCAATGTAGACCTCCATGGTTTTCCCAATCTGATATGAGAACATCCTATTGACAAGCCGTTGGTAGGTAGCACCAGCATTCTTCAGCCCAAATGACATTACTTTATAACAATAGATTCCTCTGTTAGTGATGAAGGCCATCATCTCTTGATCGTCCGGATGCATGAGGATTTGGTTATAGCCCGAATACGTGTCCATGAAACTAAGTAGTTCATGCCCCGCAGTAGCGTCGACCATTGAGTCGATATGAGGGAGTGGGAAGGAATCCTTCGGGTATGCTTTGTTCAAGTCTGTGAAATCAATGCATACTCGCCACTTGTCATTCTTCTTTCGCACAACTACAACGTTAGCAAGCCACTACGGCACTGTACTTCCCTAACGGCTCCATTCTCTAACAACTTTTGGACTTCTTCATCGACGACTTGGTTCCTTTCAGGGGTGAACTTCCTCCTCTTCTGTTTTACAAGCTGGTAGGTTGGATCCACATGTAACTCGTGTGTCATCAACTCTGGGTCTATTCCTGTCATGTCTCCATGCGACCATGCGAAGCAGTCGTGATGCTTCTTAAGGAATTCCACCAGTTCGGTGCATAGCACGGGATCAAGGTCGGCTCCAACTTGGGTCTTATGATCTGGGTAGTGAGG
Source organism: Zanthoxylum bungeanum (assembly GCA_019454045.1). NCBI lineage: Eukaryota > Viridiplantae > Streptophyta > Magnoliopsida > Sapindales > Rutaceae > Zanthoxylum > Zanthoxylum bungeanum. The sequence continues at coordinate 72,804 of SKCR01033765.1, forward strand.
GTGAATTTAGACTTTTTCGAGTTCTTCAACTTTCGGAGTATCTGCGTAGGCTCGACGAGACCCCTCCTATAATTGCTATGTTGTCTGGGGTTTAGGCTTGATGGTCATTTGGTAGCAAGAACTGGAAGCAAGCTGATCTCCTCTGATTTCCTAGACTCCCCACTTTGTAGGAAACTTCAGCACCTAGTGATAGGTGGATGAGACGGCCCTCATATCGTGAATCCATGGTCGACCCATTATCAAGTTGTAAGCCGAATGGCAGTCTAGGAAGAGAAACATAGTCATTTTATTGATTCCTTCCGCGTATACAAGGAGAGAGATTTCCCCCATAGTGAATTTATGTTCTCCGCTGAAGCCTATCAAAGCCGTAGACTGACGATTTATTTTTCCCCAATCCTCCTCTCATGTCGTTAAGGGCTGCTAGGAAGACTATGTTAGCTGATGACCCTGTGTCGACTAGTACCCTTTTGATCATGAAGTTGGCCACCTGCAAAGATATCACCAATGCGTCATGATGGGGGTTCTTAAGACTGGATACCTCGTCGTCCGTGAACTCGATCGCCAATCCAATATAGTCTCTTGCTATCATCTCCGTGTGTCCAGAGGCGACTGTCGCTACCATTATCGTGTGTCTTTTCACTGCTGAATAGGAGACCCCACTAACTTCTGATCCTCCCGATATAAGATTGACTGTATTGTTGATTGGTGGAGACGATGTTGGGGCTTCTCCTCGGTCAGCCCTTTCTTCCCTCCGGGCCAATGTGGCTTTCCCTTTTTCCGTGAGCAGGTTTTTCAAGTGCCCCTTGTTTAACAGCTCCAATACCTCCAATCTCAATGTTATGCAGTCAACAGTCGTGTGCCCGTAGTCTCGGTGGAATTCACACCATCTACTTGTATATTTCCTTCCAGAGCCCTCATTGGAGCGTGGAGGCCACTTCACTTCGTTCCCCATTTTCCTGAGAACTGAAACGAGTTCACCTGGTGATATGGTGAAGTTGTTGTCTGAGAGCCTGGGGGCACCATTAGGGGTCCTCTCTCTCCTATCGAATGGGATTGGCCTGCGATTGGAAGCCCTGTCTTAGGGACGGTTATCCTTGGCACGATAAGTTCTTTGATCGGTCGTTTGCTAGACCCACCTACTGAATTCTTTCGGTCGTCTGTATGGATATGTCTTTTTTTCTTGTAGACTCGTTGAGCTTTCCCCCTTGCATTCCTTTTATCCTCTTCCCATCTGATTTCTGTTCGTACTCTGGCCATCGCCTGGTCCATAGTGTAGCACCGATTCTTTGTTAACTTTTTATAGAGGCCGCTATCGGCCAATAATCCATTCCGAAATGCTTCCACTGCTGTCGGCTGGTGGAGATATGGGATTGAAATTCTCTCTTTGTTGAAGCGTGAGACGTAGCTTCACAGAGATTCTTCCTTCCGCTGTTGTATTGCACTGAGGTCGTCTGTGGTCCTCTAGAATTTGTAATAACTAGCGAAGTGTTCCACGAACTTGTCTGCCAATTCTTTGTAGGACCCGATCGAACGGTATGGCAAGTTGATAAACCACGTAAGGGCTAGACCAGCCAAAGTCTCTCCAAACCCTCTACACATTCCTGCTTCCCTTTGATGTGAAGAAAGTCCCGTGGAAATCATCTTGTATTTGTAGTGGAATATGTGGTCGTCGGGGTCGGTCGATCCATCGTATAACCTCATCTCTGGTGGGCTAAATTTTGGAGGGAGTTCTACTGAATTGATCCTCTCGACGAAAGGAGTGGCCGTAAAGGTTCATGCTCTGCTCCTCTTCAAAGGTAACCTGGCTCCTGGTAGGCTGGAAAGGATTGCTTCCTTAAATTCCTCAATTTCCTTGCGCATGGATGAAGCTGTTATTATCTCGGCTGAAGGTACGTGTAAATTCCTCCCATGCTCGACTGGATGATTTTCGGAAGGGGGAATGTCTCCCGTTGCATTTCCTGGTGTCTCTATTGAATTGCGTTGGTGGCCCGGATCACTGGGGGGATTGAGGAGCCCACCCTCCTGGAGGTGGACGAAAGATGTTCCAGCTGTTTTCGAAGGTCACTATTGGAATTCTTCATGGCCGAATTCTCTTCTTCCAAGGCGCGTAAGCGTTCCTGGAGAACGGCCAATTGGCCGGCTAGATCTAAATACTCGCTACCGGAAGCCATAATAGTGCTTGCAAGTTTTCGTAGGCTGAACGTAAGCTTTGTTCGCTTCTAAATTGTTAGGGCCCCACGGTGGATGCCAAATTGTAGATGCTGGTTTTCACCCGAAGTCCACAATCGAGATTTCGTCGAGGAGGGTACTAACGATCCTGCATAACAAAGAGGTAGGGTGAGTGTGGAGATTCTACCCACAGGTGTGGTGGACGTCGTAGACACTCCGACGCCCAAGTCAGTAGAGAAATGAGCTATTAACGTCGTAGGGTGAGGAACAAGGGAAGATATTACCTTGATCCTCGTATAGTACCCGTGAGGGCGGTAGGTTGGTGATTATGAGAGTTCTGGAGAGAATACTACTAGGTAGTAAGTAGGTGAGCTTGAATGTCCTTTCTCGTGGTCCTTCTTCTCTTATATACACACTCTTGGGAAGGTTGTGTATTTGTTGCACTTGATCGCTCTCCCGTTGGGTGTTGGTAACGGCCGACTTCATGAGGTGTAACCATTATGTTTGCCTATTGTAGGCTGGAAACGACTGGGTTTTGAAGAGTGTTTATGAGTCTGAGTGTTTCGTGGGCTGGCGTATTGTGGTCATTGGTCATGGCTCGGATATGGGGTATTTCATTGGGCACGGGTCTGTGGATCTCTGGGCTTATATATAATAAACTTAGGGTTTCCTTTAGTGTGTGGGCTTGAGGTAGTAACTTGGGCCTGGACCTTGTACCGGGTACTGTTAGGGGAGTCTGGGGTGTATTTAGTACTGGGCTTGAAGTAAAAAGTCGAATTTGCCCTTGGCCCAAATTTGACCCGTACAGTATAGATGAAAGTTAGGACTTAAGGAGAGTGAGTCTCCCTCCCATCGATAAAAATCTGTTCTTCTAATTACCCAATCTTGATTGAACTTTCTCCAAAATAGGAGACCATAATTTGTTCCTTCTTGAGTTGCCTCCAATAGGAAGCCCTAAGTAATTAAAAGGAACAAAAGCACACTTACAATTCAAGAGAGATGCCGCATTTTTTGCCCAAGAAAGATCCCTATCAATGCTAACAATTAAACTCTTATGGAAGTTAACTTTTAGAACCGAAATCATCTCAAAGCAAGGTAGAATCTAATGTTATTAAGGGAATCAGCATTTTTTTTTAGAAAATTAGAGTGACTTCCAACCCCGGAATTTCTCAATTTTTTTAGAGGTTTCCCTGTACGAGACTCATCATCAGGCTATATGAGTAAAAAAATGCAATAGCGATCTATAGTCGCCCCCACTTTGATAGGCTTGTGCAGTGTGTGTAATGACAAGGCTATCAAAATCATGCAAGTATTTTTACGTACTTGTCTTGCCGGGCCTCGCCGGGCATACCTAGTTTCTGTATCAGCTTGTTGATAGATAGATGGCCTAAGGCCTGTGGAATGCCTCGATCCCTACTATGACTGTGTGATAGATGATGAACATGCATATTCCCTGGTATTTCGATCGCTTGTTAGATATCTCGATCTCTCCTATGATTGGACCCTCGAGTCCTCTAGTGCTTCGACCTCTGCTGTGATTTGACCCTCGTGTCCTCTGGTGCTTCGACCTTTGTTATGATTGGAGCCTCGAGTCCTCCGATGCTTCAACAAGGTCTGGAGATGCTTCGACCTCTGCTTTGATTGGACCCTCAAGTCCTCCGGTGTTTCGACCAATATTTAAGATGCTTCGACCTCTACTGTGATAGGACCTTCTAGTCCTCCAGTGCTTCGACAAGCTCTTGATATGCTTCGACCTCTGCTGTGATTGGACCTTCAAGTCCTCCGGTGCTTCGACCAATTTTGAGATGCTTTCTATCTCCGTTGATAAATGGTGTTCTACTGTACACCCCACGTTCTCTAGATATTTTCCTGCAATTAGTTGTTGTGTCTCAGTATTCTCCTTCGAACAGGCTTCACCCCCGGCTTTCTTCCTTATAAGTGACCTTTTGGTGAAATTTTCTAACTTATGTTTGGCCAAATATATATTCCTTTCGAATGACCAGCCGGATTTAGTAGTATATATATTTGTCCATACATATATTGGGAATTTAAAATGCAGCAGCCTTCTCATTTGTCACCGATGTTTAAAGATCAAGAATACATCCATTGCAAAAACCCAAAGATCTCCTCTCACTATTCTTTATCAAATAAAATGGCTTTCTCAGGACTCCCTGCCCCAAACTATAGTGTTGAAGATCCGCATTTCACCTTTGTTTCGGGATTAGAGCACGCCTCTGGAAGACAAAAGGCGTTTGGACTCAGTATGGAGACACTATGCCCTTTCTTCTGGGTTTTAGGGAACATAATGCTCTCGTGTTGGACCTGTAAGTGACCTTTTCCCTTTTTTCTATCTATTTTTCTGGAATCTGTGTTCGCGAAAAACATCCGGCTGGACTTTTTGTAAGTCCGGCCCCAAATGATTTGGTATACGGCCAGTTATACATTTATGTTTGGCTGGCCTATCAACCTCCAGCTGCATGCAAACTTAGATCGGGTCTTTAGCCTAGGTTTTGTCCACATTCGATGAGGTCTCCTTGTCATGCTGCTGTAGACTCAGGTTCTGCCTAAGCATATATGTACGGCTGGATGTTCATATTTTCGATTGGAATTTCTTGTATATCCAGTTGTATGTATTTTATATCCGTCTTTTCTTAAACAGATTTCCTTACATTTTTATCTTTTCGTAGGTTGATGCTTCTCGACTTAAAGCTAGTGGTAACCTTGTTAGCGCACGCAAGTGGTACGAAAAGTGTTTGCTCAAGTGAAAGCCCGGATCGAAACTATCGGTTTCACTCGCTTCATCTGCCGCCTCCTCATTCGTACATAAAAGCATGATAAGAGAGGTCTTCATGCACTAAAAGAGATGTGGATAGACAATACCCACACTTTCCATTTGCCGGTGGATGAGATGATCATTATGTCGAGAGACTTCGCTTATCAGACAGGCATTCCTTACGAGAGCCATCAGATCAATTTTGATTTCAGCCATTTTCTCTCCGACTGTTCGCGTTAATCATATCACTAGGCTGATAGGATTTTGCCCCATTGTCCGATCCAGGGTGATTGCATACGAGGATCTCCAGACTTATTGGGAGGGAATGGAAAACCCCACTGCTGGATATGAGGTAGATCAGCTGGTCTGGTCATTCCTCATTTACATGTTCGGGTGCACGTTATTCACCGACGTTGCCAGTTCGGTTGATCTTGCCCTACTTCCTCGACTCCGTGATCTAGACACATTGCAGCAGTATGACTGGGGATCCCCTACTCTGTGGCTCTATATTAGGGCTTAGACAGGAGTTGCCACATGAGCCTATACATCCAAGGCTATGGCTTTTTGATAGAGGTGTGTATTTTACTCTTAACTTTTCATTTCTGATTTTCATAACTTCCGGCTAATCTTTTAAATTTTTCTGGTTTTCATAAGCCTGAGCAAACTAGTTTGTTATTTTGGCACAGCTTTCCCGATCTCACAGGAAGAGGTTGTGTTTCCCGGCCTTTCCCGCTGGGATAGCAGTGCATCGAGCCCAGTTGAATGGGCTTACCTGGAATATGGTAAGTCTTCTAGTTTCCTCTACTTTATTTTTTATTCTTTAACCTCTATTTTTTTATTTGTATGACCAATCTTTTTCCCTTGTTATGTTCTAGATCGATAATGCTTGGTGGGGGATTACAGCTGCTGCACTCCCTAACTCTATTGCTTCAAGGTACTAATCAGCCCTTATGTACCTTGGGGATAGAGTGTTCACGTGGTTTCTGGGCCCTCAGGACCGTAGAAACTCAGCTCCTCCTCTTTCTACAATTCATTTTAGTGTGAAGATCGAGTGAGAAGATTTGGTGGCCGCTCTGAATGGCTTTCCTGCTGAGGGCTTTTTCGTAGATGGCGACTATCAAAAATGGGCCCATACTGTGCTGTTTGGGTCATTGCCACAGGCTGAGTATCCTCCGCCCAATCAGGTATACGTTTCTTCCTTTTTTGACTGCCTTTGTGGACTTTATGTGCTTTTAGTGATACAGTTCCTGATTCAGGTCTGTGGGTGAGATCGTGGAGCTTGTTGTGCACGTCTATCCTCTGAGGCTTAGGAATATGGGGAGTTGGAGGCTGCGGCAGAGCCAGGTCCTTCCACTTCTCGATGATTCCGGCACTGAGCTTCTTCCTCTAGGAAAGGCTCGCCCCTTGCTACTCTTGTTTCCTCTTAAGTGTCAGCCTTTTCTTCTGATATCACGACATTGCTGGTCTTTGGCCGGACCTGACATACACGGTCCAGAATCACAGCCTCTGATAATCTCTCCAGCCACTGCTACACTTGTAAGTATCTCTAAATATCCATTTGATCTTTTGTCTGTTTACACACTGATCAAATGGCATTGCAGGTCCCCGCTGATTTTACAGACCACTACAACTTGTTGGCGCAAGCGGCAAAGGCTAAGCTTGGTTCGCAGAGCCTCACATATCAGGTACCTACAAAACCAAGTTAGTGTGTATGCATGTATGTATGATTTTTCTAACTCCCTTTGTGCTCTTTTCTTCGCAGGGTCTTTGTCATCGATATGAGGCATTGAGCGTGTACCATGCTCGTCTACAGGCACAATCCGGCTATGGTAGACTTATACTAAGAGGATGCATTTCCCAAGCGCCTAGCCAGAGCCGGAGCCGGAGGTTGAGGAATCGAGGGAACCTAGTGATGAGGATGAGGGGTAGACTTCTTCTGAGGAGTAGGGCCTTCGTTTTTTCTATTATCATTATGGAAAAAAGTTTACATAAAAAAAAATGACTTTGTAGAAGACTTTAGAATTTTATTACAATGAAGTCATTTTCCCATTCATCCTCTGTCCTTATTTTATAGTGTATTACTACACAACATCTGCATACTGTCTGGGACTCGGAAAATTAATCTGGATATAATCTAAGTCCGGCCGGACATATAATGAAACTCCGGAACTGATCTTTTGATTCTGCAAGATTCTTTATTATCAGCAGAAGCATTTTCAAAGTTACAATGTGAGAATGGTCGTTGTTTATCTATTAGCTGTTTCATTTTTTCTGAAAATTTTCGTACAAGCCTTTTCCATTTAAACTTGTTATTTTTCACTTGGATCCGACACGACTGGACTCATTAATTAATCGTGTCGTGCTAGACCGCTAATATGAATGAGCCTTATCTTAACAGACACGTCGTGTGGGGCCGGCCCATTGCCCATCTCTAGTGACAGCACACACCATTTCAATAAAATTAATCAATTCATTTTTAGACTAGCATTAAAACAATATCTGCATGATTAATGTAACAACTCACTCACCATATATATTCCATCTCCGAATCGATCTAATAAACCGTTTAATTGGTTTGGCATCATAAGATATATATTGCCTTTCCTTCATATTATTTTTTCTAGTTACAGTGATAGGTCGTCTTGGGGTCGGTTGGGTATTTTAAATGTAGGTCAAAATTATTTTCAATCTAAGAAAAGATAAAATTCATTCCGATAAGAAAAAAATCTATCTTTTATCAATAAGATGTTACATATTTTAGAACTCGTCTAGAGTTCCAAAAAACTCAGGACCACCTTTAATTATAGTCTAATATCAATCTAATTCTCTCCCCACTTAGATGTGTCAGATTTTACCGACTTAAATAAATGACACTTGATGAATTTTATCATTAAGTCACACTACTTAAAAATTTTAAATATTGAAAATATAAATTTTATAGTTAAAATGAAAAAACCAAACGAACGAACAAACATATTTTTCTTCATATTGACAATTGATGGGGACATACATGAAAGTCCAACTTGAAATTTTATTTTTTAAAATTATATTATAAATCAAATCAAATGACTCCAAATAACATTAATAAGGAAAAGTATCCATATACTTCCAAACCCTAGAACCAATTAGGCAAAAAATACCATTACGTCATTGTCATTCTTAGCTTGCCCTTTATGAATAAATAAATGTTGGTAGTAGTTAAATGTCCATATCAAAATTGGAGAAATGCATTTTTTTTTTTTATAGTAATGTCTATATCTTCTAGTTTTAGTCGCTTTCTTTTGGAAAAATGATTGAATAATTAAGATGACTCATGCATTTTGCATTACTGGATTAGCTTTTCAATTCTAAGCTTATGGTGACACATAATATTATTACTTTATAATATAAATTATTTGGTTTATTGATACTGTTAGCACCTTTTTTATTGGCATGTGTCCGTGACAAAACAAGTTCAATTGAGTTGTAATCTTTCATGAAGATCTTTGTGCAATTGGACTGGTTTCTGGCTGCTGTGCATCAGACATACGTTCGTGGTGCGTTCGTTGCAGTGTTCGAACGATTGGCGTTAGTGCTGCGTTCGTTTGTGGGTTCGAACATGTGGCGTTAGTGGCACGTTCTTTATTGGGTTCGAACGGGAGCATTCCAGAGAGCAAACGTTCGAGGCACGTTTTTGTGGGGTTCGAACGGGAGCATTCCAGAGAGCTCACGTTCGTTGTGCGTTCGATTGACGTTCGAACGAGTCTTCACAGAAAGGGCGCGTTCGTGTAGCGTTCTAGTAAGCGTTCGAACGCGACTGCGATCTGAACGCGTTTTTGGCCTGCAAAACCCTAGGTTTTTACCCTACCTATAATATAAACCTTAGCCGCCATTCTATTAGTTGAAGCATATTTCTCTTGAGCCAAATACTCTCAAAGCTTTCAACTCTCTTTGATTTCACCTTGAAGACTCTTTGAATCTTATGTCTTCTTTGTTAATGGTGAAATCCATTCTTTGATAAACCTTCAACACAACTTAACCCAAATTCCCTAATCCTTTAGAGTTCTTTAGAAGGAAGTTTGGTAGTCGGAGTTCCGGCGTCATTGGTGATATAATCTACTCAGAGACTTCAGAGGTTCTGAAGAAAACCGTGGGTCGCGGGCTTGAGGAGTTCCTTGAGTTCTTACAGTATAGAGGTATTTGAGTCGGTGGAGTTGCCACCATAGGTCTTGACCATCGCTGTAAGTTTTTCTCGATATAGTGGATTCGGGTGGTAGCCTATACCCGGAGTGGTTTTTTACTCGGAAGAGTTTTCCACTTCGTCACCAAAATCAGTGTGTTGAATTTTGTGTGATTGATTTACTTTTCCGCAATTTCTATTTTGATTAATTTGTGGATTTTATTGTTGTTGGTTGAATTGGTAATTGCCTGTTTCTATCCATAGTAGCAGTAACAGGACTTGTCCTGCTTATTGTTTATAATTTCGCATAGGGTCAGAACTTAGGATAACCCCGAATTTTCAATTGGTATCAGAGCCTAAACTCGATCCTTGACCCATTAGCTATGGAAAGAAGCCAACCTTTAAATTGTCCCCAATTTCTTGATGATGATACCATCACGGATTGTGATGTGGCCTTGTTTGCTAATAAGTTTAGGAAATTCCTTAAACTTAAGAAGAGTGACCATAACAGTAATAGGAATAGGAAGGATATGCCTAGAGAGAGTAGGCATAGTAGGAGTGAGTCTAGAGAGGACATGGGTAGTAGACCCTGTGGTGTCCAGTGCCATGAATGTGAAGGATATGGGCACGTTAGATCCTAGTGTCCCACATATCTTAGGGCTAAAGGCAAGAAAGCCATGGCAGCATCCCTTAGTGATTCTGAAGGTGATGATTCTCCGAAAGGCAATTATATGGCCTTTCCTGCTAGTGTGACCAGTGAGAGGAACAAGTATGTTAGAGATTCTGGTTCAGAATCCTCTCACAGTGAGTCAGTTGATGAGGACAGTCTTCAGATAGCTTATGCTAAACTTTTTAAAGAGAGTTTAGCTATTAAGAAGACTAATATAGAGGTCAGTAAAAGGCTGAAAATTATAGAGCTAGAAAAGAATGAAGCTCAAGCTAAATTTGAGCAAAGCCTTTTGATTGGTGATGACCTAGAGGAGAGGAACAGAGGCCTAGTTAATAGAGTCCAAATATTAGAGACCGAACTTGAAAATGCTAGAACCCAGTTGTCCGCATTTTCTAGTGGAAATAAAAAAGTGGACGGTATGTTAGGTATTATTTCTGAGCCTAACTGCAATAAGGCTTCTTCTTCCAAAGCTGTGCCTGTTGCAGCTAAACGTGACTTAGGTAAGAAACCTGTTATGTGTAGTTATGTTTCTCCTCCTGTTATTCCTCGTCCTGTTTCCCAACCTCATTCTAGAGGTGTTATGGGAAAACCTCGCTCTCATCCGAGGTTTATGCATGTGTGCCGCCACTGTGGCAAGGCTGGACATATTAGGCCTAAGTGCTTCATGTTGCACAAGCAACAGAAAAGGCCTAAGAGTGTGTCGCCTAGATTCGATTCTTCAAATCTAGCTTCTCAAGTTTCTGCACTAACTAAACAGACACAATTTCTTAGTGAGAAACTTTCTTTGTTGACTAGGAATTCTCAAGTGGATGAGGTTCCTAGAAAGGTTTGGGTGAAGAAGCAAGATGATTTCCCATCTACTTCTGCATGTCCTGATGGACATGATGAGAGTGCACTTCGGTGTATCTCTGCTTAAGAGAGCTTTGTTGTAATTTATTTTTCTTTCAGTAATAAAATTATACATATATTTATTCAAATCATGAGTATCTAATTTCATCTCGTTGGGGTATGTTGGAGTTGGTGCTTGGAGTGCCAATCTGATATATATTTTTTTTTATTTATTAATAAAATAACTACATTTTCATTTTATATCTTATTAATGGTATTTTCATTATGCGTATTAGATTGATGTATAGATATGCTAAGAATGACATCGACCTTAGAATAGTATTGTAGTAATATTGGACACTAGGTGATCCGACATTGAGATAAGTATTACTATTGTAAACTATTCTTAAAGTAAATATTCCTAGTCATTGGTTTGGAATACGGTCGAATTCCTATAACCTAGAAGACTAGCACATATCGTATATTGGAATTGGAGTTCCAATGGTTTAACCCGATGTACCATGAGTTTTGGAAACTCGTATAGACGTGTGGTATTGGTTGGACCGAATAGTGAATGACTCGCAAATGATTCATAATAGTTGGAAGTATACACCACTGTCAATAGGAATCTCCTCGAGTCGAGTAGCATATGTAATCCTTTGACTATTGGATAACATTGATTTTGTGTGTGATCCTCCACACTTTGATGCCATGTATGTCAAAACCTACATTCGTCTGGTCTGGCCTAGATATTCATTGGGTGTGGACCGATGCACTCAGTAATCAAGTGCGAAGCAAGATAGGATCTGTCGGCCCTTATGTGTACTATTAGGGGTTTAGGTATCCATATGAGTAAAGTCACGATTCTTAAAGCTTTGGCCAAAGTCGATCACCTAGGGTGGAGCACATCAGTTATGAAGAATCGTGGACATGGAAAATATATCAATATTTACCGCGCCTTTTACTTAATATTTTGTATAGTTTCTCGGGTATTGTGAATATTTGATATGTTTTGTGTTATTTTATAGATAAATAAAATATCGAGACTCGCTGGAATCAAATCGGGGCTAAAACGGAAAAAAAATGAATGAAAAAGGGAAAATGGAAAATTTAATGTTCACACGTCGCGACGCGCACACTTCTCTGCGACGCGACGCACCTCAATTATTCAGCTGCCGACACGCATCATCACCGCGTCATCACGTGCGTCATCACCACGTCATCATGATGTCAGCACAATAATTCATCTATTGACATGCGTCATCACTTGTGTCATCACCGCATCATCATGATGTCAGCATAATTATTAATTTTCCGATAGCCGCCTTCTACTGTAGCGCGCGTCGCTACGATCAAGCCCTTTGCGTCGCGACGCGGCCCGTTTTTGGAGCCTATAAATAGAGGCTGAAATCAAAGGAATTCTTCATACTTTCTTCTGGGGAATTTCCTTATAATACTAAGAAGATAGTACCTTATTTGTTTAATTTCAATTTTCTTGTATTTAATTTTTATTTTAAGTTATAAATCTTTCTTTGTTTTACTTAAAAGCATGAATAGGTAACTTCTTTATGCTGGGGTGAAGGTGAAACTTTTATTATTATAATTTAGATTAATCTCCTTTATTTTATAATATATAAATTATCTTAAAACCTAACTTAATTGGATACCGCCTTTATGGTCGGTTGGACTTAATTAAATTAATTTTAACTTGACTTAATTGGATATCGCCTTTATGGTCGGTTGGAATTAATCAAAATCTGACTTAATCAGGATACCGCCTATATGGTCGGTTGGTAATGTAATGCAAATTTATATATTATAATAAGGGAGATTTCTAGATTTGAAATAATAAAAGTGGATCCCCAAACCCTAATATTTTATTTCATTGTTGTAATTTTAACTTTTCAGTTTTCAATTAGTTGCATGATGTTTTATTTATTTGTGTCTTTAGTGTTCCTAGATATATGTCGTAACTAAATACGTTGTCTAGGGTTGTGATGAAAACCAATATCAATGATTTAATAAGTTGACTTTTCTTATGTCTTATGTGATGTTTTGGTTTATTTATTGAGTCTAGTTCTTAATGTTTCTTATTAATTGGCCACGAATAAGATTGATTAGGTAAACTTAAAATGAACATGGAAAATGGATTTTAGGTTTAGTCGTAGACTCAATAGCTCACGATCTCACATTCATCTTAGAGATTTCCTTCCATAATAGGAATATACCTGTAGGGCGTGGGTAACTTAAACTTAATGAATTCAGAGTTTCTTAATTAACATAGGAATATAGTTAATTGTGTTACTTTGGGTGTTTGCATCTGACCATCGGAATAGGCTTTGGCATATTTTCGTGTTCCAGGTTAATAAACCGACATATTGCACAAATATAAGATAATCACTTCATCTTTAGAAGAATATTGGAAGGATTCAAAACCCTAGATATTATGATTACTTTTTAGAATTTACTTTCACATTGTTTTAATTACTTGTTTTTAGTCAAAATCACCAACCAAATAATAATCAATTTTTTGATACTTGTAGAAATTTAACTTCAAAAATTAATAGCTTAGGTATTAAGTCCTCGTGGGATCGACATATTTTATACTACTTGAGCGATACGTGCGCTTGCGTTACGTGTGTGTTTACCACCGATCAAGTTTTTCGCGCCATTGTCGGGGACTTATTTATCTTTTACTATTAATTTTGGGGTTAGATAATTTACTTGTGTCTAATTTGTTTTTACTTATTATTTTTGTTTTCTTGTGTTTTAGGTTCTCAGACACTACATGAGAAGAAGTAGAAGCTTTAAAATCCGTCCGCTGGACCCAGAAACTGAAAGAACTATAAGACAGTTGAGAATGGAAATGCGAGAAGATCAAGAAGCACTGAATAACTTGAACAATCAAGAACCTGAACCTTTGAAAGTTGCACCACCAATTCCCATTCGAGACAGAACAATTCCGGTGGTTGACGGCTTTATATCATGTATTGTACTTCCACCCTTACCAGTAAATTCGTGTGACATCAAAACATGTATTCAGATGATACATCAATCAGATCAGTTTAGGGGAAGTGCAACTGAAGATCCTAATGCCCACATCAGTAACTTCTTGGAAGTTTGTGGCACATTCAATTACAACCGAGCGGCAGAAGAAGCAATGTGTATGTCAGCGTTCCCATATTCCTTGAAAGACAGAGTTAAGGCTTGGCTCCATTCACTACCAGCAGGCTCCATCACAACTTGGAACACTCTTGCCACCAAATTCCTTGCAAAATACTTTCCACCAGCCAGAACAGAAAAGCTGAGGAACGACATCACATCCTTTGTGCTACATGACTCAGAATCCCTCTGCGAAGCATGAGAAAGATACAAAGAATTGCTCTAAAAATATCCTCACTATGAGATTGCAAAGGGGCTACAAGTCCAAACCTTCTACAATTGGCTTTCTGGACTAATGAGAACCACAATAGATGTTGTTGGTGGAGGAGTATTAATGGCAAAATGAGAAGATCAGGCCTGAGACTTAATTGAAGAAATGGCAAACAACAATTCCTTATGGCCAACAAAGAGGAGCATGATCCATCGAATAGCAGGAATCCATAAAGTATGGGCCAACTCAGCTGTGAATGCCAAGCTGGATCAGATATGCAAATGTCTGGAAACTCTTAGCATGCAGGTTAATGCTGGATCCACAAGTTCACCATATGGAGGAGTACTAGAGGAAAAATCTTACAACCAACATGATGAGACTGCAAACTATGTCAGCCACTTCAACATACATGGAAACAATCCATATTCCAATACCTACAACCCAAGTTGGAGGAATCATCCCAATTTTTCATGGAGCAACAATTCAGGGCAAAGAAACAATCCACCACCCGGATTCCAACAGCAGAATAAAGGCCATGAGTATGAAAAAGAATAAGGAATAGCAGAAGTGCTTGCCCATATGAAAAATGCAAGAAGCAAAATAAAATGCTTTAGCAGCTGTGGTTCAAAATCAAGCAGCATCATACGACGCTATGTTTCAAAGCCAGTCATCTTCTATAAAGGCACTAGAAAATCAAATGGGACAACTGGCCAATGCTCAGAGTTACAGACCGCAAGGTACCCTTCCTAGCAACACAGAACCAAATACAATGAACAGAAGGAAGGAGCAATGCCAAGCCATCACTTTGAAAAGTGGCACTGAAATCAACAAAGATGTTAGAGTAGAGGCATCTACTGAGAATGTTCTAAAAGAAAGCAATGAAGTGGATCCACATATGGAGGAAAAAGAGGTAAAAGAAAATGATCGAGAAAGATTTACTCCACCTCCACCCTTTCCACAACGTGTACAGAAACAAAAATTGGACAAATAATTTGCTCGATTCCTGGAGATCTTCAAAAAGCTGCATATCAACATTTCATTTGCAGAAGCGTTGGAGCAAATGCCAAGTTATGTGAGATTCATGAAAGACATTCTGTAACGAAAGTGAAGATTAGGAGATTACGATATGGTAGCAGTGACAGAAGAATATAGCGCCATCATTAAGAGGAAGCTTCCCCCAAAGTTGAAGGATCCTGACAGTTTCACCATCCCTTGGACCATATGAGAATATTACTTCAATAAGGCTTTGTGTCATTTAGGTGCTAGTATTAACTTGATGTCTTTATCTATTTATAGGAAACTACAGCTTGGAGAAGCAAAGCCCACCTAAGTCACTCTGTAACTTGCTGATAGATCACTTAAATTTCCGAGAGGTGTAGTGGAAGATGTATTGGTCAAAGTCGACAAATTCATTTTCCCAGTAGATTCATTGTCTTTGACATGAAGGAAGACAAAGACGTACCCATCATCCCCGGGAGACCATTCTAGGCTACAGGTCTAACCATTATTGATGTACAAAAAGGTGAACTAACCATGAGGGTACAGGACTAAGAAGTAACATTCAATGTTTTCAAAGCCATGAAATTCCCGAATGATGAACGAGAGGAGGAATGTTTCAGACTTGATGTAATAGATAGTATCATTCATAACACAAATGCAATGCAACATTCCACTGACAAACTTGAAGCATGCATCACCAACAAGACTGACAAAGAATTAGATGATGAGATTCTGGAATGTATCAACTGTCTTGATAGAGACTCTCACTTCAGAGCGACACCACAGGTGGAAAGCTTGGAACTACCAAAAAAAGAACGAATCAAGCCCTTGATTGAAGAACCACCACAATTGGAACTAAAGCCACTTCTGATCCATCTCATGTATGCATACTTGGAAAACTCTTCTGATTTACCTGTGATTATTTCTTCGTCGCTAACATGGGTGCATGAAGATAAGTTGTTGAGAGTGCTACGGGATCACAAGAAAGCTATTGGCTGGACTATAGCAGATATTAGAGGCATTAGTTCATCATTTTGCATGCACAAAATCCTGATGAACGATGAGTACAAAGCCACAGTGGAGTATCAAATAAGGCTGAATCTAATCATGAAAGAAGTTGTGAAGAAAGAAATCATCAAATGGTTGGATGCCGGCATCATTTACCCCATCTCTGACAGCTATTGGGTGAGTCCTATACAATGTGTACCCAAGAAATGAGGAATGATTGTAGTCACAAATGAAAAGAACGAGCTGATTCCAACAAGGACAGTGACTGGATGAAGAGTATGTATGGACTACAGGAAGCTGAACAAAGCAACACGGAATGATCATTTCCCGCTACTATCTATTGACCAAATGCTATACAGACTGGCAGGACATGATTTCTACTAATTTTTGTATGGATACTCGGGGTACAATAAGATTTCCATCACCCTAAAAGATCAGGAGAAAACCACTTTCACATGCCCGTATGGTACTTTTGCTTTCCGCAGGATGCCATTTGGACTCTGTAATGCTCCTGCCACATTTCAACGTTGCATGATGGCCATTTTTCAGACATGATAGAACAAAGCATGAAAGTCTTCATGGATGACTTCTCAGTGTTTGGAGACTCGTTCGACCACTGCTTGCAAAATCTGGAAATAGTGTTATAAAGATGTGAAGATACTAATTTGGTACTCAATTGGGAGAAATGCCACTTCATGGTGCATGAAGGAATTGTACTTGGACATTGAATCTCACAAAAGGAAATCGAGGTAGACAAACCAAAGATCTAGACAATAGAAAAACTACATCCACCGTTATTCGTCAAAGGAATTCAAAGTATTCTAGGGCATGCAGGATTTTACCGGAGATTTATCAAAGACTTCTCCAAGATTACTAAACCATTATACAATCTGCTAGAGAAAGACGTGCTGTTCCACTTCACCAAAGAATGCCACCATGCTTTCGAGATCTTGAAATAGAAGTTGATCTCTGCCCCCATCATAGTAGCACCAGATTGGACGCTTTCATTTGAAGTGATGTGCGATGCTAGTGATTTTACTGTAGGTGCAGTTTTGGGAAAACGTAAGGCAAATGTTTTTCAAACCATTTACTACGCCACCAAAACTTTGAATGAAGCACAACTCAACTACACAACAACTGAAAATGAGTTGCTCGTAGTTGTGTTTGCTTTTGATAAATTCTGCTCTTATTTACTGGGTCTCAAAGTGGTGGTCTACACAGATCATTCAGCAATCAAATACCTGATCGCGAAGAAAAATGCCAAGCCCAGATTGATCTGTTGGGTGCTTCTACTGTAAGAATTTGACATGGAGATTCGAGACAGGAATGGGACAGAAAATCAAGTGGCATATCACTTGTCAAGGCTAAAAAATGGAGGTACAACTGGCACTGAGCTGATAATCAAAGAAACTTTTCCAAATGAATAGTTGTTTTCCATCAAGTAGTAGGAAGTCCCATGGTATGCTGATTATATAAACTATATAGTATCGAGAAATGGCCGTTGGAATGGACACATCAGTAACGGAATAAATTTTTCAAAGAAGTCAAGCACTATATCTGGGATGAGTCGTACCTATTCAAACGTTGTGCTGATCAGTTATTATGGCATTGTGTACCACAAGAGGAGGTTAATAGTGTCATGCAACATTTTCATTCATCATTATACGGTAGACACTTCAGTGGAGACAAAACCGTCGCCAAAGTCCTGCAATCAGATTTGTTCTGGCCCACTCTGTTTAAAGATGCTCACTTATTCGTTCTTCAATGTGACAGATTCCAGAGAACGGGAAATATTTCGAGGAGAAATGAAAGACCTCTTCAAAGCATTCTTGAACTGGAGATATTTGATATATGGGGGATTGACTTCATGAGACCCTTTGTTCCATCATTTGGAAACCTGTACATCCTGGTTGCATTAGACTACGTCTCCAAATAGGTTGAAGCAACAACATTACCATCAAATGATTCCAAAGTGGTGTTAAAATTCCTCAAAAAGAATATTTTCACCCACTTTGGAACACCGGAGCAATCATCAGTGATTATGGCACACACTTCTGCAACAGATACTTCGATGCACTCATAGCCAAATACAGAGTTACTTACAAAGTTTCCACTGCTTACCATCCGTAGTCTAGTAGTCAGGTTGAAGTTTCTAACAAAGAAATCAAAAGAATCCTGGAGAGAATCGTTGGATCAACAAGGAGGGACTGGTCTATAAAATTGGATGACGCAATATGGGCCTACCAGACAGCTTACAAGACACCCATTGGAATGTTCCATATCGATTGGTGTTTAGAAAAGCATGCCATCTACATGTGGAGCTTGATTATAAAGCGTACTGGGCACTGAAGAAACTAAATTTTGATATACAAGCAGCGGGGGAGAAACTGCTCTTACAATTGAATGAATTAGAGGAATTTTGACTTCATGTTTATGACAATGCCAAACTGTACAAAGAAAAGACAAAGTAGTGGCATGATAAAAAAAATAGTGCTCAGAAAACTGGAACCAGGGCAGCAAATGTTGTTATTCAACTCAAGGTTGAAACTTTTCCCTAGCAAGCTGAAGTCACGGTGGTCAGGTCCGTTTGTGATCACCCAAGTATTACCATACGGAGTAGTTGCGATACACAACCCCACCTCCAACAACACATTCAAGGTCAACAGTCAATATGTCAAGCACTATTGGGGAGAATCATTTGAGCGAAAAAAAGAGAGTCTCACACTGGCAGATCTAGCCTAACGTTTGGGCAGTCATGTCTAGCTGACGACGTTAAACTTAGCGCTAGCAGGGAGGCAACCCATGCAATTTGTGTATATTGAGATTTTATTTGTTTTATTTTTGTAGGAAAAGTCACAGACATAATGGAAGACGTTCTCGCAAAACTTCACAAGCATTTTCCTTCTCTCCCTCAAAATTTTCTGATGAAAGTCTACAAAGCACGTATTGAAAGAATGAGACTTTTGATGATCAAAGGTATTCCTAGTGACATTCGTTGGATAATTGAAGCACGAGTTCGCTTGGCAGGTGAGTCATCTGACTCATTTATTTCATTTCTACCTGGTTTAGGAAAAAACACCTATGCTAAGAAAAGAATAGCTAAACGATTAGGTGTTTGTTATAAATGTGCACGCTGTACATGTAATACTCGTTGTCGTTTTTTATGAATGGTGTCTGAAACCGCGAAGATAAAATAAAATTCATTAGGGATGACATGAGTAAGGAGTCTTTAGATGACATATCATTGAATCTTGAGACGCATCCCAGTGGATAGGTGTATCACGCGATTCACAATTTACATACACAGTTTCGAAGAGAAAGACGACAATTGAGTCTCAAAAATCTGACTTTAAAAGACCTTGTTTGCCAATTCATAAGAAAATTGGATGAGAAGTTTACCATTGACACATATAGGTCATTCAAGCCGTTACTACATGTACGTATTATTATTTTAATTTCTTTGTCTTTACTAAGAATTGGGATTTGCTTTATTTTGATTCCTTTTATTTTCGCCGACAAGATCCAGACTTTTTTGATTTTCACGATTCAATTTATTGTTCAGCTAATAATTGTCATTTGGTAGGTACTAGTACAATTATTACTCACCATTTTTCAGGATCTATAAATTCAGCTCGTCATTGCTCTCTTAAACACACCCAGATTAAAGAGAGAGTAAAAAAATGGAAGCAACTTTAAGAAGACGAGTCATGAATATATGTGTGTTTTGCAGGACTAGTTCAGGATCTAAGCCAGAATTTGTTGAGACAGCAAAACTATTAGGTAGAGTCATAGCTGAGAGGAATATGCACTTAGTATATGGCGGTAGCAATCTTGGACTGATGGGTTACGTTTCAAAGGCTGTACAGGAAGGAGGTAGTCAAGTTTTGGGAATCATCCCAAAACCTTTTGCGGACGCAAATCTTATCGGACAATAAAATGAAGAGGAATATATCGTGTCAGGTATGTCTGAACGACTTGTTGAAATGATTAACCGTGCTGATGCTTTTATTGCTTTGCCAGGTGGCTTGGGCACGATGGAGGAAATTTTCACAGTGATATATTGGGCGAACTTGAACATACACCAGAAACCAATTTGACTGTTTAATGTTGATGGATTTTTTGACTTTCTTTTTGTGTTTCTTGAAGATGCCAGGAGAAATGAGTTCCTTTCAAAACCCGTAAAAGATATCCTCTTCACTGCCAGAACAGCCAATGATTTAATTGACCAACTCTTAGCCTTTGAACCAAAAATTGACCCTATCCTTTCCAAGATAAACTGGTCTGATAATGATCGTGGTAAGAAGCGTCGGATAAATCTGGATCTTAACCTTTAGTTTTCTTTTTAGATGTAGAATTCCAAGCTAACCAGGTACTGTCTTCTAAACATTTCTTCTTCTTTTTAGACATTGGGGACAATGTCTCAATTAGGTTTGGGGGAGGGGAATAGTTGACTATTATCTTGTTTTTATTTTTCGTTGTGTTGTTTTTAGTAATTTTTTTTTATGTTTTAAACTTGACTAACCAGGTGGAATTGTGCTTTGAGATAGCTGTGTAAGAAATTTCCACTCCTGAGACGTATCTCAGCCTAATTCGTAACTAGTTAATTTTTGTTTATTTCCTTTTGAATTATTTAAATTCGTGAATTCTTCATAATACTGATTAAATTGGATCTTCATATGCTTATTTGACAGGTATTATCAACATACATGGTAACATAAGAACATGGGTTGTAAGTGAAAGTTTGTAATATTCAGTGTTATAGTTTATTGGAAATAGCACCTATAAGCGATGGAATAAAATAAAAAATAAAAAATAAAAAAGAAAAAGAAAAAGAAAATGTGTATATAAATAATTAATCATGCTTTTACTTAGTAACCGGACATCTTGCCTCAGTAAGTAGTGACTGTTCACGTCAAACGGTAAAGCCTGATTAATAATAATAAAGTTTCTACTTAGTAACCGGACGTCTTGCCTCAGTAAGCAGTGATTGTTCGCGTCAAACGGTAGAACTTTTAACATATGAGATCTGAGTAATTAAGTCTGTAGGGTGTTTTAACACCTAGTGCCCTAAAGCCAACTGGTTTGGGAGTCACTGGCCCAAAGCTCACTGTTTGGGCCAAATTTGGTCCAGGGGTAGTTTCGTCATTTTACTTCAGGCTCAATACTGGACGCACCCCTGAAGCCTCCTAATCAAACCCCAAAGACATAATGTCGGCCCGGGCCCGATGAACACCAACACCCATAACCGAAGGACTATCCAGAAGCCGGCCCACGTAACTCCTAAGTTCATAAACACCATACATAAATTCGACAGTTTCCAGCCTACAACGGGCAAATGCAATGAATATCCCTCATAAAGCCGACCGTTACCAAGACTCAACAGACAAGTAATCAAGTGCAAACCCTCAGATAGGTATATAAGAAAGA
This sequence comes from Zanthoxylum bungeanum, assembly GCA_019454045.1. Taxonomy (NCBI): domain Eukaryota; kingdom Viridiplantae; phylum Streptophyta; class Magnoliopsida; order Sapindales; family Rutaceae; genus Zanthoxylum; species Zanthoxylum bungeanum. The sequence goes on from SKCR01033765.1 coordinate 94,210, forward strand.
AGGCCCCACGGGGGGATGGGGTCGAGAATTCGTATAATCACCATCCTACCGCCCTCACGGCATCACATGGGGATCAAGGTAGTCTCTAGCCTTGCTATTCCATTACTTACAGCTCACTTCCACTACTGACTTGGGCGTCGGAGTGCCCCCGGCACCCACCACACCGGTGGGCAGTACTCCCGCTCACTCTACCTCTTTGTTTTGCAGGATCGCCAGTGCCCCCATATAAAATCTCAATTGTAGACCTCGGGTGAAAATCAGCGTTTACAATTTGGCGCCCACCGTGGGGCCCTGGCGGTTCATAACGTTGTAAAAATCTCTCAAGGCCACAAAGTATATGGACCACCTCTTGGACCATTCTACACATTTCCTCCAGTCAACATGAGAATACCCTCATTATTCCTGACACACCCAATCAGCTAAGAAGTATTCTCTAATACCGTAATCTCATGGACCAACAACGTGAGCAAGACGCCTCCCTTTAATGGGACTATATTTCCTACCATTTGCCTTACATAAAGAAGCGATGTATTAAGAAGGATGTTCCAGTCGACAGTACCCAAATGAAGACTTGGCACGAACATCCCAGTCAACCTTACCAGGTATGGCTTACACTTTTTAAGAACGTCACAGTAGGTAACAATATGATTCTAAGATATGGGTGTCCCGGACGACACTACAATTTCCAACTTGATAATTGTTTTAAGTGTCCCAGTCGACATCAATTTGTGACTTGAGACTTGTGATTGATGTCCTTGTATGAGACATGATAGGGGTGTCCCAGGCGACACTTCGATTCACAACTAAGTAATTTTTATGGATGGTTCAGTAGTTATTTGCGATGTTAGGCAATGAATTTGTTGGGGATGTCCCACTCGACATTAGTGTGTTATAGAGGATATCCCAGCTAATACCACTATATGTGTAGCTAGTCCTTTGTTAAAGCTTCCACTCGACTCCCCACATTATGAGTTTTGACTCTTATTTAATCCCCTTCCGATATGGTATGGAAGGAGTCTTAACTTGACTTAGGTACCTTTAGGTGGAACATAGCCTAAATTGCTTATAAGTCAAAATGGATTGCCAATAACGTCATACTACGTGGGGTGATTGGGCCAGATGTATCTAAATTCTCCATACATATCCAGTCTACACTCGTTAAAAGGCCATTCTGCCACACAAAGCCTGTTGAAACTGGCCCAGCTTAGTGCCGAAAGCCAGGGAAACCCTTAAACCACTCCCGATACCTTTAAGGCACCAGCCAATCCACACATCATCTAGCGACCAATACGCCGACCTACACTCGTGAGTCTAATATACATTGTAGGGCAACCATCTCACGGTCGAATATATGAATAGATTCGTACCACCCATTGGGATTGAGGGACCCTATGATGGTTTGTCTAGTGAGAGCTCATTCAAGGCCGACTATTGATGAAAACTCCTCTCAATTTTCTAAGAATACCATCAGTAACAGCATTGATAAAAACCAGAGAACTGAGGATAAAACCCATTCAACACCAAATTCACACGACGGTCTTGCACGAAAGTTTCCACTAAAATTAAAAATCTCCTTCCAGACAGACACAAGACCAAATTAAAAGCTACACAGATTTGAATGCCTATTCTCACAAGACAAGTTGTACCATCATTCTGATGAACTGAAGAGGCGACTGGGTTGGCCAAATTTAATCAGTATCCCCATCAGAACACCATATCAAAACTGATATCATCGTAGGAACAGAGCAGTTTGTCGCCGCTTGAGGACAATTGAATGGAATCCCTACCATACCCTTTCACGGTAATGAATCCCTCTCCCCCAACAGAACCATAACCAATCACAATTCCAGGAGATGAAGACGACACATCCGGAAGACACATTCGATGATCCAAATCCCAAGCCTGCAGCTCCATCAACTGCAATTCAGCAACTGCTCTGGGCACCAGAAGCTGTCGAAACAGTTCTACCATGGGACTCATTGGGCGTCCAGCCCCCACGACCATCGTATCAACAAATCTCAAACCAAGTTCCAGACAAAACCCATAAAAACAATTGAAACAAAACGCAAAATTGCCAATATCAGTGGTCGCAAGGAGGGGCTTCAAAGCAAATGGATAAATTGAGATCAACTTCACCTGGGACACGCCCTAATCGGTTCCAGTAAAGCAACCATCAGTCCATCCGACCTCATGTCGAGTCACGCTTCTCCAATAGCCCTAGCACTCTAATCGGTTCCAGAAAAAGAAACTATCGATACCTCTGACCGCACCGTCGAGTCACTTCTCGCCTCCGACCTCGGTCTTCGGACAATCCACATGGATACTTCTCGAATCGAGGGGACCACCGATGCCATGATAGATCTGATCTCTGGCTTGCTGCGTCGTATGGAATGGCTCTCGCGCCACACACTTGCGGCTTCTGGATGGCTCGGCATAGCGCAGCTCTCTGTCGAAGAAAATAAGGTGGGGTGTAGAGGACTGGTTTTAGGGATTACTCTTAGATCTGTGTCGACCCAGAATTTAAGATGAGCGTACTTAATTTGGATGATCAAAAGGTACACAATCGTGCCTGCGAAGTGGAACACATGATTGAGGAGAAATCTATTTGTCGTGTCAAATATGAGTTGAAACACAAAACCCTTATGAATAGCTGGTTAAGTAATATTATACTTTGCCAGATATAGGCTATTCAGAAGCCATAATATAGCACCACCTTGCCCCTAGCACAGAGGAACCAGCTCCAAAACAACATATAACACCAGCCCTCTCAATCCACACACTTCGTGGGCCATGGTCACGTTGGCAGGCCCAGCATGCTAGACAGAAGCAAAAAGCCTTCGAATATGAAAGAAGTCGACAATAGGGCCACACTAAAGTTACCTAATCAAATTTTCTCCCACTCATTCGACAAAACAGAATAGAGTTAGGCACTTAGTCTATTCGACACTATTCGATAATACTTAAGTGGAACTCTTCCTTTATTCCAAATTATTTAAATTTTGAGGGCTTGTAGTATCATCCCGTTTGGTCTCACTCGACATGTGGGATGATGAAATATTTTGTTCATTCAATTCCCAAATCACATGGACGGTCATCAATTTCATCCGACTGTAGTATCATGAACACCCCTCAAGGTAATGAGTGATGACTTTGATGGATCTTCATCAGGACCATTTAAAAGCCCATTCGACTACAGACCTTCAACAAGTCTGGCATAGTAAGGAAAGACTATTTTATAATCCTTCGACAGGTCTAGTTATATATTGAGGAAATATTCTTGGACCATTGTCAGGTCTGTAGAGTGCATACCATCCTGGCTTCATCAAGTCCAGTCGACCGGGGACAACCCCCATAGACTCATGTCGAGTCAAATTATAGACATGAACCACTCATGTCGTATGACATATATTCCTGGCTTCATCAAGTACAGTCGACCGGGGACAACCCCCATAGACTCACGTCGAGTCAAAGTTGTAGACATGTATTACACATGTCGTATGAATTATACCTTCCTGGACTCATCAAATCCAGTCGACCGGGGACATCCCCCATAGACTCATGTCGAGTCAAACTATAGACATGAACCACTCATGTCGTATGACATATATTCCTGGCTTCATCAAGTCCAGTCGACCGGGGACAACCCCCATAGACTCATGTCGAGTCAAATTATAGACATGAACCACTCATGTCGTATGACATATATTCCTGGCTTCATCAAGTACAGTCGACCGGGGACAACCCCCATAGACTCATGTCGAGTCAAATTATAGACATGAACCACTCATGTCGTATGACATATATTCCTATTCCTGCTTCATCAAGTACAGTCGACCGGGGACAACCCCCATAGACTCATGTCGAGTCAAATTATAGACATGAACCACTCATGTCGTATGACATATATTCCTGGCTTCATCAAGTACAGTCGACCGGGGACAACCCCCATAGACTCACGTCGAGTCAAAGTTGTAGACATGGATTACCCATGTCGTATGACTATATCTTCCTGAACTCATCAAGTCCAGTCGACCGGGGACAACCCCCATAGACTCACGTCGAGTCAAAGTTGTAGACATGGATTACCCATGTCGTATGACTTATATCTTCCTGAACTCATCAAGTCCAGTCGACCGGGGACAACCCCCATAGACTCATGTCGAGTCAAATTATAGACATGAACCACTCATGTCGTATGACATATATTCCTGGCTTCATCAAGTACAGTCGACCGGGGACAACCCCCATAGACTCATGTCGAGTCAAATTATAGACATGAACCACTCATGTCGTATGACATATATTCCTGGCTTCATCAAGTACAGTCGACCGGGGACAACCCCCATAGACTCATGTCGAGTCAAATTATAGACATGAACCACTCATGTCGTATGACATATATTCCTGGCTTCATCAAGTACAGTCGACCGGGGACAACCCCCATAGACTCACGTCGAGTCAAAGTTGTAGACATGGATTACCCATGTCGTATGACTTATATCTTCCTGAACTCATCAAGTCCAGTCGACCGGGGACAACCCCCATAGACTCACGTCGAGTCAAAGTTGTAGACATGTATTACACATGTCGTATGAATTATACCTTCCTGGACTCATCAAATCCAGTCGACCGGGGACATCCCCCATAGACTCATGTCGAGTCAAACTATAGACATGAACCACTCATGTCGTATGACATATATTCCTGGCTTCATCAAGTACAGTCGACCGGGGACAACCCCCATAGACTCATGTCGAGTCAAATTATAGACATGAACCACTCATGTCGTATGACATATATTCCTGGCTTCATCAAGTACAGTCGACCGGGGACAACCCCCATAGACTCACGTCGAGTCAAAGTTGTAGACATGGATTACCCATGTCGTATGACTTATATCTTCCTGAACTCATCAAGTCCAGTCGACCGGGGACATCCCTCATAGACTCATATCGAGTCAAGTCGTAGGCATAAATTACACATGCGAAATGACTCAAATCCTCATGGACTCATCAAGTCCAGTCGACCGGGGACATCCCCCATAGACTTAATTCAAGTCAACTTGTAGACATGGAGGGCACATGTCGTATGACTGATATATTGACCTTCATCGGGTCAAAACGATTGGGTACTTCCCCAATGGCTCTTGTAGACTCGAGTTGATAACTTGGCATTCGTTTGGTTCAATTAGTAGGCAGCATCAACGCTCGAAGTACAACTACATAATATGGCCTCGTCCCAAGCGACACATGCGTCAAGTACTCTCCAAGCCAATGACTCTTGACTTAGAGAGTAGGGGACAAACTGTTTGGGCCAAATTTGGTCCAGGGGTAGTTTCGTCATTTTACTTCAGGCTCAATACTGGACGCACCCCTGAAGCCTCCTAATCAAACCCCAAAGACATAATGTCGGCCCGGGCCCGATGAACACCAACACCCATAACCGAAGGACTATCCAGAAGCCGGCCCACGTAACTCCTAAGTTCATAAACACCATACATAAATTCGACAGTTTCCAGCCTACAACGGGCAAATGCAGTGAATATCCCTCATAAAGCCGACCGTTACCAAGACTCAACAGACAAGTAATCAAGTGCAAACCCTCAGATAGGTATATAAGAAAGAAGGCCCCACAGGGGGAAGGGGGATTTCTCTAGAGAATGGATGTAATCACCATCCTACCGCCCTCACGGCATCACATGGGGATCAAGGTAGTCTCTAGCCTTGCCATTCCATTACATACAGCTCACTTCCACTACTGACTTGGGCGTCGGAGTGCCCCCGGCACCCACCACACCGGTGGGCAGTACTCCCGCTCACTCTACCTCTTTGTTTTGCAGGATCGCCAGTGCCCCCATATAAAATCTCAATTGTAGACCTCGGGTGAAAATCAGCGTTTACACTCACTACAAGGATTGAAGATGTTATATATAAAAAAAAAATTATACATAAAAGATCCATTGCCAAAAAGGTGTGAATTCTGATATAACTTTAAGACAAAAATATTACTATTTTTTCAATTACACTTACGAATATTGTGGGCACAATGATTTGATTAATACATTGTTGGTTGTGTATATGGAGAATGGTAAAAATAATCGGAGAATTTACTTATTTGGTAATTTAGAAAGAAAGAAAACAACTAACAACTTGGATAAGAATTTCACTTGTTTAGTTACTAACTTGTTTATCTTTTTATTTTGCTTTGTGTGTTTGATTGTACATTTGATTGATGTTTGTGGGTATCGTCGATGTAAGCCCTCACGAGACTACAACTCGTCCACTAGGGACACCTAGGGGTTTAAAGGCTTGTTGTATACGCTAAATGCAATCGTGATCCCTACGAAAATGACATAGTTTAATTTCATTGTAAAGTTGTTTATTGCATTTTATTTTGTTTGTTTTGCTCGAGGACTATCAAAATGTTAGGTTTGGGGGTGTGATGAGTGGAAAATATATCAATATTTACCGCCCTTTTTACTTAATATTTTGTATAGTTTCTCGGGTATTGTGAATATTTTGATATGTTTTGTGTTATTTTGTAGATAAATAAAATATCAGGACTCACTGGAATCAAATCGGGGCTAAAACGGTAAAAAACGAATGAAAAATGGCAAAATGAGAAATTTAATGTTCACACGTCGCGACGCGCACACTTCTCTGCGCCGTGACGCACCTCAATTATTCAGCTGCCGACACGCATCATCACCACATCATCATGTGCGTCAGCACCACATCATCATGACGTCAGCATAATAATTCTCTACCGACACGTGTCATCACCACGTCATCATGACGTCAGCACAATTATTAATTTACCGACAGCCGCCATCTACTATAGCGTGCGTCGCGACACACAAGCTCTTTGTGTCGCGACGCGGCCTGTTTTTAGAGCCTATAAATAGAGGCTGAAATCAAAGGAATTCTTCATACTTTCTTTTGTGGAATTTCCTTAGAATACTAAGAATATAGTATCTTGTTTGTTTAATTTCAGTTTTCTTGTATTTAATTTTTCTTTTAAGTAATAAATCTTTCTTTGTTTTACTTAAAAGCTTTAGTAGGTGACTTCTTTCTACTGGGGTGAAGGTGAAACTTTTATTATTATAATTTAGATTAATCTCCCTTATTTTAGAATACATAAATTATCTTAAAACCTGACTTAATTGGATACTGCCTTTATGGTCGGTTGGACTTAATTAAATTAATTTTAACCTGACTTAATTGGATACCGTCTTTATGGTCGGTTGGAATTAATCAAAATCTGACTTAATCAGGATACTGCCTATATGGTCGGTTGGTAATGTAATGTAAATTTATATATTACAATAAGGGAGATTTCTAGATTTGAAATAATAAAAGTGGATCCCCAAACCCTAATATTTTATTTCATTGTTGTAATTTTTACCTTTTTAGTTTTCAATTAGTTGCATGATATTTTATTTATTTGTGTCTTTAGTAGTCCTAGATATATGTCGTAACTAAATACATTATCTAGGGTTGTGATGAAAACCAATATCAATGATTTAATAAGTTGACTTTTCTTATGTCTTGTGTGATGTTTTGGTTTATTTATTGAGTTTAGTTCTTAATGCTTCTTATTAATTGGCCACTAATAAGATTGATCAGGTAAACTTAAAATGAACCTGGAAAAGGGATTTTAGGTTTAGCCGTAGACTCAATAGTTCACGATCTCACATTCATCTTAGATATTTCCTTCTATGATAGGAATATACTTGTCGGGCGTGGGTAACTTAAACTTAATGAATTCAGAGTTTCTTAATTAACATAGGAATATAGTTAATTAGGTTACTTTGGGTGTTTGCATCTGACCATCGGAAGAGCCTTTTGCATATTTTCGTGTTCCAGGTTAATAAACCGACATATTGCACAAACATAAGATAATCACTTCATATTTAGAAGAATATTGGAAGGATTCAAAACCCTAGATAGTTTCATAATATTGATTACTTTTTAGAATTTACTTTCGCATTGTTTTAATTACTTGTCTTTAGTTAAAATCACCAACCAAACAATAATTAATTTTTAGATACTTGTAGAAATTTAACTTCAATAAATTAATAGCTTAAATATTAAGTCCTCGTGGGATCGACATTTTATACTACTTGAGCGATACGTGCGCTTGCGTTACGTGTGTGTTTACCACCGATCACATGTCAACATGAGATGTGTGTCTCGGAAACTTGACGGTGTATTTTATGTTTCCTAAACACAACTCGGATAGCCTATGATGGAGGGATTATTAAACATATGTGATGACCTCGACTTGTATAGTTCAGAAATGTCGTTCGTGTTCTTCGCGAATTCGGAGGTGGTCGAATTGTGTACATATTAGCTAGGCTTATATTACGAACGTGTCTGAACTTAGAGAGTCCCAATATGAAGTGTACTCGTTGAGCACTTGGGTAGCCGATTAATTATGATAAAAGATAATATTCGATGTTATAATTATCAACTAAGATAATCAAGTGTTATTGGATAACATTGATTATTTACTTTGACCTAATTGGATTAATTCAATAATTACACAAGGGCTTAATAGTAAAATCATAATTATCTCTATCATTTGAGGATATTATGGTAATTGTACGTATGCAATAATAAGTGGTTTTGGCTTGATTTAATTGGATTAATTCAAAGTGGCAAACATTTAACTAATCCATTTCCTAATCATTGGCTTGATTTAATTGAATTAAATCAAAGTGGGAGACAATGGAGATTAGTCACACCTAATTATATATATTTGGACAAATTAGATTAAGCCCACCTAAAAGTTTATTACAACTTTTATTAATTAAAAAATTGCCTAAGTTTTGCTATAAATATTAAACTTTAGAAAGGTTTTAATTAAGGAAAGCAAAAGCTTGAGAAAGCTAAGTACAAACAAATTCTTATAGAAATTAGCCTAAGTTAGAGAAGTGTTTAGAGAAGCCTGTGAGGTCTCTATAATATTTCATCTAGGAGAAATCAAGATTGGATCTTGTATTGAAGCTTGCTAACATTGGAATCAAGATTGGATCTTAGAGTGAAGCTTGAAAATCTTGGAGGTTCTCCTACCATTTCAACAAGAGAAAGAGATTGGATCTTTGCATCAAACTTACTAGATAAGTTTGAACTTCTCTTAAGTTATGTTCTTTTATGTTTTGGATGCTTTGGAAGTATAAACACAATATGTTTGGTAATTGATTCAAAATGTTTATGTTTTCAAAATGTTTATGTTAGACATAGACATAAAATTAGAGTTTGGAACTCTAGATTAAAGCTTAGAGCTTTGGCTACCATTTTAGAATCACTTGACCACCTTTGGGTGATCTAGAATTGTTCATGAGTCATTTCATTGCGGGATTCTATTTTGGGTTGAAATTTGATTCAAAGAAATATATATATATTTTGAATTTATGTATGTTTCTTGTATAATATGTGTTGTGGTTGGTTTTGAAATTAAAATTATTTTGGGTCATTTTAAAAGTGTTTAAGGTTTTAATTTTTTTTTAAAAAAAAATTATGTGCATTTGCTCTCGGCCATATTGGCCGAAAGCAAGGCGCTGCAGCGGCACTCCTGTGCATGATGCACAGCAGCATGCGCAGCATGCCTATGTTCGGGTAGTTGCACCCATTGTCCGGTTTTTATCCCGATTAAATTTTTCTGGATCCAGATTTATTTCTGGTTTTTCCCTAAACATTTGAAAAATAAAATATTATATTTTAATATATTTTAAAATACACTCATGCTAGATATCCATAGGTTAGACCCACTTCCGTTGTATGAGACATCGATCCGACACTATGAGTTCCACAACTGCCTCAATAAGGTACATGGCACCAACTCCAACAGTACCCGCGAGGTATAAAAAAGGCGCGTTCATTGGTCGTTCGAACTCTTGAGTGGGGAGACCTAGTTGTGAACAACCCTTTCGCCAATGAAAGCCTAAGTCTTACTCTTTTAAGACCACATGGAAGTCCATATATGTTTTTCCATAAGAATGAGCCTACCTAATGCTTGTGCATGGACCCTAACCGTTTGAGGTAATCCAACCTTCTTGCCATGAAACCAAAAACTTGTTGGGCCTTTTCAACTGGGACAAGTTCGTTTTCCATGATAATTGGGTTGAGTACTTTGAAATGTTCATGGGCCACCTTATGTGCAAACCCTATTGGACTTAGAGTGTCTAATTATGATCCCAAATGAGTCAACAGCATGAGTCTGATGCCCATACTTGGCTTTCATCCAAGGAAAAGGCATGCCTTGCTTTGGGTCCATTTGAGCATACTTAAATGCTTTCAAGCTCATCCAAAAATAACCATGATTACTAAGGGTCCAATTCATCACTTTATAACCATGGCACGATTCTAATATTAGGCTTATCTAATGAGGGAAGAGAACCGAGGTAGCCAAGGTTCATCTTTTAACATAAGAGAGAATGAGCTCATGTACCCCCGGTTGGTGCAGGAGCTAAGCCAAATCGAGGGAAGATATTGGACTTACCGCGTGTTGAGGAGAGATAAGGTCAGAATTATTTATGCTATCGTATAAAAAAACCTTGCATTCCATGCATCTCATACATACATGCATATCATGTATCTCATGCATCAGGCTAACCCATTGTGGTTGCAGCCATCATAGTGGAGCATTGGGTTAGGGAGAACGAAAGATTAGCCAAGAAGACAATGACAAATGGTGTGAAAAATGCCAACAATGAAACTTCTTGTGTAGATAAGTTGGAAACCACCGTGAATGAGATGGTAGAGCAGCTGCAGATTGTGCTCAATGTTCTTACCAATCTGACAACAATTCAACCAACACCTAAAGCGGCGGGGCCCGAGTCTAGTGAAAAGAGGCTTGAGGAGATAGAGAATAGATGAGAGGAAGTTCTTGCCCTAGATGATGAGAATATGGCTGACTTTGCTACATGAAGAACGACCAAGAGGGAGGCCAACCTTGAACTACAAAGGCTACAAGAGTAGACGGAGGCGGTAACCCAAAAGATGAAAGGGAAGCATGAGGATTTGTTGGATTATAATTCCATGGCCTTCAATGAACAACTACCCACTTAATTTTAAATATCTGAAATGGTAAAGTTTAATGGGAACGGGGACCCAAAGGTGTGTCTCCGTAAATATATGTCATTGATGAGTGCAATTGGACTATCCCAAAGCCAAATATAGAAGATGTTCGAGATGTCATTAGAGAGAGCGCATGTGGTATAATATCTTTGCATTAAGAAGAAAATAAAGGATGATTGGAGAGCTCTGGCCGAGGCCTTTCTGAATCAATACGCCACAGACATGGTGATTGACGTATCGCTCTGTGACTTGAAGAACACTAAGCAGAAGCAATAAGAAAGATTCAAAAAGTATTTGGACCATTAGAGAAGCTAGCTCTTGAAGATGCAAACATGTCCTTTAGAAAAAAGGACCAAATCAAAATGATTATCAAAGGTACCAAGCCTTTAATTATAACAAGCTAAGAATGATGACTTCTATGATTTTTGATTTTTGACAATTGAAGGAAACTGATAGGATATAGAAAAGGGGGAAACATAGAATATAAAGTTATATGGAAATAAAAAGACTATGGGAGCACCTTCTAGCACCAAGGCCAGTCCAGGTGAAATTGTCGTTATAAGGAATATGAGGTTTTCCAACCTTGTCAGACCTTTGTCAAATGTGTTCGAGAAACTCTAGAGGCAGGGCCTGCTAGCACCCCTAGAACCTAAATCACTACCGAACCGCATCCCCTGCCACACAACCTAGATCAATTTTAGCACTTCCACCCATAGAAACGGGACGATGGTGACAACTGAAACCTTCTTCCAAATCATCACGCCATACCACCACCCACATATATGATCAACTATGGCCTACCCGAAGAATATGTCCTAAAATAATTTGACCAATGGATCCATATCATGGGAGTATGGGACAATAGTGATAGTGATGCTAGAGAATCCGATGACTTTTGGAAACATTTCTTAAGTAATGATGAAGAAGAAGTGAAATGAATGACCAGAAGTGGGTGATTCTATGAAAACACCACTGAGAAGGCAAAAGGATTAGTAGAGTGAGAGAAGGAAAAAGAGAAAGAGACAAGTGAAGGAGAAGGAGAAGAGGGAGAAGATAATGCAATTATCCAACATTTAAAAAAAACTCAAGCACAGGTTAGCATATGAGGGCTGCTGTGCTCCTCTCAAGAACACATGAGGGCCATGGTTGAGGCATTTGAAAAGATTATGATACTTGCAGACACAAACCCCATAGCCGCCATCATATCTATTCATTATGAGAAGAAGCCAATTATCGCCTTTTCCGAGGAGGAGCTCCCAATGGAGGGGTGAAACCACAACCATCTTTTGTTCATCAAGGTTGAAGTAAAGGGTAAGAAGACCTTGTGTGTAATGGTGGATGATGAGTCTTCAATTATTATTTTCCCGTTAAATATATTGCCAAGGTTGGGTATTCGGTCTGAATAGCTCATTCCCTCTGACATGATGATCAAGGCCTATGATGATAGTAAGCGAGAAGTAGATGTAATTTTCACCACCATGGTCAAAGTGGGCCCGATTGAGGTTGAAGTGGAGTTTGTTGTGTTAAATATCCCAACCACTTTCTCAGTGCTTTTAGGAAGGCTGTGGTTTCACAAGCTCGGGGGAGTCTCATCAACGCTATATCAAATGATCAAGTTCCAGGATGGAAGGGAGATTGTCACTATTGAGGCTGAGGCGAGCAATACTATAGCCACTTTAGAGGTCCAACCATTTATAAGATTTCAAGTTGTAGCCATCTTTGAAGAATAGGTAGATCTCAAGGTAGCCAAGATTATGAAGAAGATGAATTATGATACTGGGCTGGGATCACAAGGCCAATGAGTGAGTACACTGTTTGACTTCAAGGGGCAGAAGGGAATATGGTTGTATGGCAGTTTTGTGAAGGCCAACTACAAAGAGGCTCCAGAACCTAGAGAGGTCAATGGCATCATTGTGCCAGGTTTCGAGATATTCGTCGATGTGGTGGATTGGAAGAGGAGTTTGATGAATGAAGGAGAAAGGAAAAAAAGATTACAGGGCCAGATGTAGAAAACAAACAAAAAACATGGCGAGAAGAAACGTTACTCATGTTAGAAGGACTGACGATAGTAAACTCCGAAGAGGGCTCCAAGGCAGCAAAAAAAGTGGATTATGAAGAATTCTATGTACCCACACTATTTGATTGTGATTTTATTTCTAAAATTAATAAGATGAATGGTTCTATTTACTTGTCTGATCTTTTTTCCTTTAGCATACATCATAACATTTTTTTTTTTTTGAAATCATTGGAAACCCCGCCACCAAACCACCCATTCTGGGCCGCGGCGCAGGTAAAACCCCCGGCTGCCCCAGGCTCTTACAAGAAGTTGAACCCCCTGGATTCGAACCCAGAACCTCAAGGTGAGATTCTAGACCCTTCACCACCAAGCCATACCCCTTGGGGGCGCATACATCATAACATGCATAAGCATATTTGACATTATTCAACTAAAACAGATGCATCTAATCTTGGTACATGTGAAAACCCTAAGAATATAATAATTTCCATTGAGGTTACCCTTGAAGAGAGAAATGAATTATAGAGATTATTGATAAAATATGCAAAAGTATTTGTGTGGTCCTACGAAGACATGCTGGGAGTGGACGGAAGCATTGCATAACACTTGATACCTACATATCTGAATATGAGACCAGCAAAGCATAAACTCCACAGGATGAAACCATAATGGGAAGAAAAGATAAAGGAATAAGTGAAGAAACAAATAAAGGTGGGATTTTTAGAAGTGGTAAAGTATCGAGAGTGGTTAGCCAACATCATGCTAGTTCTAAAGAATGATGGAAGGGTTAGAATGTACGTGGACTACAAAGATCTCAATAAAAATTACTTGAAAATGATTTCCCTCTACCACATATAGACGTGTAAGTGGATAATGCTACCTTGTCAGCCATGTATTCATTTTCAGATAGATTCTCTGGGTACAATAAGATATTCATGGAAGATGAGGACAATCACAAGATGGCTTTTACAATAGAATGAGAGACATACTGTTATAAGGTGATGCCTTTCGAACTTAAGAATGTTGGGGCTACTTAACAAAGGATGGCTACCACCTTGTTCCATGATTTGATGCATAGAAAGGTCGAGGTATATGTGGATGATATGATGGTAAAGTCAGAAACAAGAGAAAGACACTTTGTTGCACTGGAAAAATTCTTACAGAAGGTAGATAGATACAACCTTAGGTTTAACCTCAAGAAGTGTGTGTTTGGGGTCACATCTGGAATTTGATGGGCCATACAGTAGGGAAGAAAGCAATATAGGTAGATTTCAAGAAGATCAAAGTAATAACAATGATGTTTGCACCCAAGATAGAAAAAGAAGTGAGGCATTTCTAGGGAAATTACAGTACATCAGCAGGTTCATAGCCAATTGACATCAGTATGTGAACCCATCTTTAAGCTACTCATGAAGGATCAACCGATAGAATGGAATGAGTAGTGCCAAAAAGCTTTTGAAAATATAAAACAATACTTAACTAACACGCCAGTGTTGAAACCTCCAAGACCTGGAAAACCCTTAGTTCTGTACTTGGCTGTAGAATCTGAAGCACCGATGGTGATATTAATATAAGAAGATGACACGGGGGTAGAACATGCAGTTTACTATCTCAACAAAAAGATGTTGCCATATGAGAGTGGATACCGGAAGGTATAGAAGATTTTTAGCAGTGGTATGGGCTTCCAAGAAATTACGACACTACTTCTAGCCCTAAAAGATACAAATGGTTACCAAGGAAAATCCATCAAGGTACTTGCAGTCGTCACCTTCTCTGGTTGGAAATTTGGGGAGATGGTTAGCCTTATTGATTGAGTTTGACATTGATTACATCACCAATAAGGTAATCAAAGGGCGTGTGGTGGCAGAATTCTTAGCCTAACAACCAATTGAAGGGGATCAATACGAGTTTGAATTTCCATATGAGGAAGTGAAAGCAATAATTATTCAAGGTTGGAAAATGTATTTCGACGGAGCTGTAAACTATAAGGGCGCATGTATTGGGATAGTTCTGACAACCCCAGAGGGAGAAACTTTGGCTATGGCTAAAAGGCTAACCCTTGCAGTCACCAACAATATAGCAGAATATGAGGCATGTACTTTTGGGCTAGAAACACTGGTGGCATTGGGGGCAAAAAACATAGAAGTTTATAGAGACTCGATGTTGGTAATTCGACAGATACCGTGAGATTGGGAGTTGAAGGAAAGAACGTTAAGGTAGTACTTGTCCCATCTCAAAACAATGATACGGAGTATCCTAAGATGCATGTTTCATCACGTGCCTTGAGAAGAAAACCAAATGGAAGATGCCTTGGCCACTCTAGCCCCCGCATGGGAGAATCCTGAAAAGTTAACTATGAGACCCTTGGTGTCAACCACGGCTAGTAAACCTAGTTATGAAATAGGGAGAGTCATGGAGGTTAAAGAGGGAAAGCCGTGGTATTACAACATCATGAATTTCTTGGATAATGAAGAGTTTCGAGAAGAACCAAGTAAGAAAGATAGGGTGGCTATACAGAACTTGGCCTATCAACTTATAAGTTTTATGGGAGTTTGTATAAAAGATAACCCAATGGAGTACAACTGAAGTGCTTAAAGAAGGAAGAAGCCTAGAAAGTGATGGAGGAAATCTATATAGGGGTGTGTGGACCGAATATTAGCAGGCTCAATTTGTCGAGAAAGATTTTCAAGCAATAGTTTTATTGGTTGACTATGAATGCAGATTGTGCAGAACTGGTGAAGAGTTGTCATGATTTTCTGGCTCATGGGAATCTGAACTATTTACCACCAATGTAATTACATGGGCTATCGGAGCCTTGGCCATTCTTGGCATGTGGTATTGACATGGTTGGTGAAATCAAGCCATGTGCTTCTAACATGCACCGATTCATAGTAGTAGTTGTAGACTATTTCTCTAAGTGAGTGGAAGCCGAGTCTTTTAGTAATGTCACGGCCAAGCAAATGGATAAATTCATAACATGAAATATCGTATGTCGATATTTTTAGGGTTGGTGCTCGGAGTACCAATCCGGATCGTATTTATGTCTGATTCATGAATACAAACAATTCATTTTTCCATAATATTACTTATTTAATGGTAGCACCTCTTGTCTTTTATATACATATTTGATCTAATTATGATTAGGTATCTAATTATGATTAGATTGAAACTAAATCTGATTTAGTGATACGTGTATATTAGACAAAGACCCTAGGATTTACAATGTAGTGCACAGTTACAACGTAGTTTATAATTGACATTAGGAAGCGTCATTATAAGTTGTATATCCTTAAATAAAGTTTCTGGTCAAGATTTACTAACACGTGTCGGTTATTAAAATCCGTTGAGACTAGTACATGTCGTATATCGTGACTTGGTCCGATGGTTTATCCCAATAAACCATGAGTCTCAGGAGACTCGTATAGACATGTAGGTGTTCATTTGATAAACATTGAACGACTCACTAAAGATTTCCTAATAGGTGGTACACCAACGTCAATAAGAATCTTCTCGAGTTGAGCGAGCATAGTGGTCCTTCGACTTGAGATACCATATTGGATATATGAGTTATCCTCCACACTTTGATGACAGTCACGTCACCGATCTATTTAGATTAGACCTCTGCATGTTCGTTGGGTGTACTCTGATGCTCATGATATCCAGTGCATATCAAGATAGAATCTGCCAGTCTTGTGTACAGGGCATAGGTATCCTACATGTGTTTGCGATCTAGTAAATCCATGGTCGTGGTATAACTTCGGAAACGAGTTTCGAGTGTTATTTAGAGATCGTAAATTTGAAAGTCGACTATATTATACCATAAGGATTTGACATTCTTATCTATATCCCAAGTATAATATGGATAGCCTATGACGGAGGAATTATACGTATGTAATGACCTCGACTTGCATAGTTTAGCGAGATTATCTGTGGTCGTCATAATTCATGAGTGGGTGAATTATGGACACGAAATTGGATTTCGTGACGGATAAACCTAAACTTAGAGAGTCCCACAATATGAAGTGTACTCGTTGAGCACTTGGGCAAAGCCTTATGAATAATACAAATTATTCATAATACTTCACCGGATTAAATGAGTTAATTCGAATCGTTTAAACGGTTAAACGAAAACACATGCCTTAGGGGATTTTGGTCAATTGATAATTAATGTGTATTTGTATTTGATACAAAATTGATTTGATACATATTAATTAATTTTCAAATGAGACTTCTACACATGCCATTAATATATGTATTTTTTATTAGTGTAAATAAAAATACATATATAATAATAATATATTAATTAATTATTTAGATATTTAAATGTTAAATATTTAAATAATTAAATGATATCTATATTTCATAAATGTTATGTTATATGGCTAATTATTATTGGTTACATGTGGCAAAGCTTTTAAAGTTGAAGAATACAAATTGATTTTGTTAACTTAAGAGCTTTAATAATTTAATTTGATTAAATTAATTATATTGACCAAATTACCCCTCAAATTTCGTCCCTACCCTAGTATTTAGAGTGATAAATTTTTTTTTTCTCATTTAAGAACCTCCATGGCCAAAAACCTCTTTGAACAAAAAAGCTCTCAAATTTGTTTAAAGAGACCAAGAAAAAAGCTCAAGGAAAGTTGAAGATTAAGAGGTAATCCTTAATATTCTTAAGTTTAGAAAATTAGTTTCTTGTTTTTGAGTTACTAGAATAGTTCTAGGGTTCTTTACTTCTTAAAAATTGGGGATTTTTGATTTAGTGGATGGATTTGGAGGCTTATTGCATGTGTGAAGTTGAATTGAATGATATTATTGTAATATTAGTTCAATTTGATCATTTGATGATATGTTGCCATTCTAGAGTGTTATGACCACTCTTGTAATGCCTAGAATTGTTCTTGGGTGCTTCATTGGTGGTGGCTTGGATTGGTGTTAGTATTAATATGATTAATGTTGAGAAAATTGGATTTAAAGCATGAAAAATGATATTTTTGGTTACCAAATCAGATCTAGAATTTCTGTGATTTTGGTGATGAAAAGTATGTTATATAAATGTATTGGATGTGTTTTGGGTATTGGTACAATTTCCGGAAACTATTTCAGAGTTGAAATATACGAAAACGGCAAAAAACGATGTTACCGAGTGACTTTTGATCCAACCGGGTGACGGCTGCCAAAACAGTGAATTGGTCACTATTCGGGCAGCCCATGAACTGCCCTAGTGCTGTTGGGGCTGACCTGGGTAGCCCTCATGTGCATTGGGTGGTCGGTTCGGTCAAAAACGTGTTTTATGCCATTTTGCAGAAAAATATTTTCGGAAAAGTTTCGCGATGTTTCTTTACTATATATGTCGTTATTTGATATCGAATAAATATGTTTAGGTGAAATATGAATGAAAGATTCATATTGGAAATTGAATAATTTATTCGGTAATGTAGAAGTTTTAAAATTACGATTTCACCTGAACCGCGAGCTTCCGCGCCAAAACCCCAACCACACCACGTGGTGACAGATACTAGAGTACAGTTTCAAGGAGAAAATAAGGCTATGCTGCCGAAGTATGGGATCAGACATCATAAGTCTTCACCTTATAGATCGCAGGCCATTGGGGCTGTAGAATTCGCCAATAAGACTTTAAAGAAGATTCTGGGTAATATGACAGAAACATATAAGGATTGGGCAGATAAGTTGCCATTCGCACTATGGGGGGTATAGGACTTCATTCAGGACGGCGACAAGTGCAACACCTTATTCTTTAGTGTATGGAATGGAGGCAGTACTACCAGTAGAAATCGAGATGCAGTCAATGAGGATTATGGTGGAAGAAGACTTGCTCGAATAAGAATGGGCCGAAAAGAGATTTGAACAGTTAGCCTTGCTTGATGAGAAAAGGATGAAGGCCTTATACCGTACTCATCTGTATAAAAAAAAGGTAGTTAGGGCTTTCAATAAAAAAAGTTTGACCTATCAAGATTAAGAAAAATGACCTGGTGTTGAATCAGTCAAGGCCTCTAGGAATGGACCCAAGAGGGAAGTTTAGGCCGAATTGGGAAGGCATTACCTGGTCCAAAAAGTCTTAAAAAATAGAGCGGTCCAGTTATCCGATCAGGAAGGGAATGAGTTCACAGAGCCCATCAATATGGACAGGCTGAAGAAATACTTTGCATAAAGAAAAATAAGAGAAAGGCTAGTTAGGTCGAAAATTCGTAAAGAACGGTCTAAGAAAAAAATAGAGCATGTCCGGCTAAACCTTAAATGGTTTAGGTAAAAGTTAGGGATAGAGTTAGCGAAAAAATAGTTAATTGGAAAACCTCAAAAAGCCGGTAAATGACAAAGGTACCCTTGCGATAAGCAATTAATGTATTTACACATGTACTATGAGAAAATAATAAAATTTCAATGAAATAAAGTCAAGATATGTTCATAACATACGAAGTGTTAATAGATAAAAGTTTAGGGCAAGCATGCATAAATCATCTTCTTTGTCTTTTCAACCTAGAGACTGAATTAGAAGAGCTGGTGGGGAGAATATTTATAGATATGGGAGCAACAATGGTCCAAACACGCTGATGAGTTCGTTTATCATGGAGACGGTCAAGAAAATGACGAGATAAAAGACTGTCTTGGAAAGTCCGTCATCTTGGATTAAGATGAGAGAGGCACCCACAATGTTGATAAAGCCAGGTTGGCAGATAGAAAGAACTAGCATGGAGATCTGGGATAGGAATGCAGCAACCAAAGAAGTCTATGGTGACATGCTTAAGACCCCACCAAGGACACATCCACTGGATCTCAGAATCATTCTCTCCAGATGTCATAAGAAAGTTTCTTCTTTATCATGGCACGTGTTATATGGTGTCGCAGACTATAAGAAGTAAAGACATACGATGGGTGATGCATAATGAGCCTCAACTTTGCTTGTAGCCACAACTAAAGAAAATAGGAAAAATGTTAGCCTCGTTGGGTTGAAAACCTGAAGAGGCGGCCCAAAAATATGTTAGAATATCCCGCTAGGCTGAAAATCCGAAAGAACGACCTAGGCAAAATGTAGAGCATAAAAAAAGTGCTCGCAAGGTTGACCTGAAAAGGTGGCCCATGTAAAAATTAGAGCAGCTTGCTAGGCTGAAAATCTGAAAGGACAGCTTAGGCAAAACTTAGGGCATACCTACAATAGTAAAGGACTTCACACAAAGCGGCTGGTGAGATTTCGCTTAATTACGTCCAGGCCATGAAGTGTCTTAGCCTGAATAACGACAAAAAGGGTCATAACTGCACATAATACCCTGGATGATATGAAGCAATCGGTAATCACTTGTACCGCTATCATGACCCACCAGAAGGTATCGGGACAGAATACATAACATAATTGTGCTTCTCCAATGGTGGGAGCATATCTCCATGTTAGTGGCGGCATCCAACAATGTCTTTAATTCAATAGACATGGGGTTGGGTATCACCTTCTCCATCTCGTTAGGAGTGAAGAGAAAAGCTTCAGAGGCTTCCCGCATATAAGAAGGTTCTTGCAAAGGGTAACGCCAAAAGAGTAGAGTAATGAAAGTGCAAACCCAGGATAAAATCAAAATCCTCGGGCATGGGGCATAGATTGTGGCCATTAAAATAGAAGAAATGGTTTTCGATATCCTAGAATATTGAGGCCGCATTCAGAAAGACATGGTCTATTTTAACTCGATGTAAGAAAATAAGCACAGAAAGTCAAGCCAAATCTGCGAGCGACTAATCGGACACTCCACAAAAATATGATACGACATGGTCTTACAGGGTGTGAGCCATTTCGGAATCGGATATGAAGTAAGGGCGGTCGGATATGTAATATAACCGACCAGATATAAAGCATAACTGAATGTTCTGCGATAAGTATTGAAGTTGGGAATAAATCCGGGGGTGATCGAAGCATCTCAACACCGATTGAAGAATCAGAGACCTGTGGGTCTTTTAACTAAGGGATCCGGGAATGAAGCTTGGTAAGATCGAAGCATCTTAACACTGATCGAAGTATTGGTGGCCTGCGGGTCTATTAACTAAGAGAGCCGGGAATGAATCATGGCGAGATCGAAGCTTCTTAACACTGATCGAAGCATCAGCAACCTACGGGTCTATCAACCATATCAGGTGGGAATGAAGCCTGATGACTTGAGGGTCCATCACATATATGAGTTAGGAATGAAGCCTGAGGAGATCGAAACATCTCAACATCGATCGAAGAATCAGCGGCCTCAAATCTATCAACTATTGGAGCTAGGAATGAATCTTGGCGAGATCAAAGCATATCAACATTGATCGAGGTATCAAAGGCCTGCGAGTCTATCAACTACTGGAGCTGGGAATGAAGCCTGGCGAGATCGAAACATCTCAACACTATATGAGGCATCGAAAGGCTCGAGGGCCTACTTATCAACAAAGCAAATTGTGATAGAAGCAGGTAAGCATGTTGATATCCGGCAAACCAGGTAAGTGAGAATGAATGCATGACTTTGGTAGGCATGTCGCACACTGTACAAGCCTACCAAATTGAAGGCAACTATAGACATTACATTTTCATAGTCCGATGATGAGTCTCTTGTAGGGGCTCTGTATGAGAGTTAAGGAAGATTGTAAGGTTTAAATGCTGGAGAGAAACCATCTACATCCAGACGAACATAAGACTTAAAATCCGACTGGACATAACCATCACCTCCGACCGGATAAACCTCCACATCTGGCCAGACATGTGTCACGTTTCCAGTTTTGCAGAAATACTTAATCTTTTTATTTCTTAGCCCATTTCCATAAAACCATATTCTTCTTTTATTAAACATTTTCCCTAATTTTCTTTTTTCCTTATTACCACATTCCATAATTAAAAATTTCTCTTTTAAAAGAGATTATTTCCTTCTTAAACTGAGAAACGTTCAATATAAAAAGAGAAGATTTACACAAACCAAAAGGACCTTTGGCTAGATTCGAATTTTGAAGCTTCTTAATCGTCTGCAATAAAAAAATAAATAAATAAATAAAAATAAATATACACTTAATGTATTTTAAAAAAAAATTAAAAAAAATAAATACACTATATTTTAAATTATTTGTAATATGTATCTTTTCATTTCATATAAATAAATAAATTATATTTTATTTCTCTTCCAAATAGTATTATTTTTAATTAAGAAATAGTTTAGTTAGTTTAGTTAAACTAGTTTTCAAATAGTTTTATATTATTTCAAATAGTTTAATTAAGTAATTATCTATATTGTTAATAATAGTTTAGTTAGTTTTAACTTTTAACATTTAAGATTTAAAATCCACTGAAAATGAGTTAATGGATTTTAAAAATATAAATTTTAAAAATATAAATTTTGTGCCTATCTTCGTGTCGGGCCAAAGCACGGCACAGCCCGCGAGCCAAAAATCTTGACCCAGCATGACCCACGTATGGGTCGTGTCGTGCTGTCGTGCCATACAATAACGGGCTGTGCCGTTCTGGGCTCGTACAGACTCGTGCCGGGCCCACGGACCTGATGGCCGCCCGGCCTTTTAGCCATCTCTAGCTGTCACCAAAATACCTTTAAAAATATATATGATATTATCAATTTAGAATCATATGCCTATTTTAAATATCACAAGGGTATGATTATTTGTACTCTAATTTTTACTTTGAACACTCTTATTTTAATGAAATTTTATATTCCTAAAATTACCTACAGTAATATACTTTTAAGGACGATATAATTTTAATTAATTTAGTGTTTTTTTTTACACCCATTTACTGTTTTCTTATTTAATTATAGTTTTTTTTTTTTTTTTTTTAATTATGATATTGGATGGATCGTGCTTTTACAACCAAATGAATAATGATTGATATTCAATTTACTAAAATGACATTGATCGATTACCTTATAATTGAGGATGTAACCATATTTTTCCACGGAGAGAGGAAGAGGAAACATAGATTCACATTGATATTTTTCTTTACCACTTTTCTGACTAAATGAGAAAAGATTTCAACCGAGTATAAGAAAAATGGATTAGAAATTTATTGGAAACAAATAAGGAAAGATTCAAGCTCCATTTGTAGAAAAGCAACTTGATGAAGAATAGTAAAAGAAAAGTTAAAAGTAATTTTGTAATCTTACAAATACAAATGCCACACTCATGAACAATGATTTATGTTAGATGGTATGTGTTGTTATTCACTTAAACATGTATAATTCTGAAATACAAAAAAAGAAATACTAATGAACATACATGTACAAACACAAAATAATATTGAATTTAGACAAACCTGTAAATGTAAACTTTGTATAAAAGAAAGAAAATCGACACCAACCCAAGTTTGTCTCTTTCCTTAATAATTTATTAGCCCCACCTTGGTGTTCTACAGTTTTATGACTAACGTTCTGTTAGGGTTGATGCTCGGAGTGCCAATTTCTTATGTATTTCCTTGTAAATACTTATGTAAACATTTTGTTATGAATAAAATAAACAGTTTCTATTATATAACATCTTTTATATATGGTAAAGACGTAATTGACCTTAAAATGATTAGTTATGATACAGTTGTAAAAATGTTGCAACTGACATTGAGTTGTATCATAACAATATAATTTCTTTAACAGTTCCTGGTCAAGGTTTACATTACTTGTTCAGTAAGTAAACCCGTTGAGACAGGTACATATCGAATATTGGAATTGTAACACCCCGCCAGAGGCAAGATGCTACGATGCACGGCATGAGATAGAATTGACCTATCTCCATAAGCCTCTGAATTTACCGAAAATTCGGCATTATGTATCCTAAAAACTGGACAACCTGGATCGCATTACAGCATCAAATGGAAACTAAGAATACATCAAACAAATAAAAGGACCTCAGATCCACACAAATATCATCAAAATCATATCCTAGGGGTTCTGCTCACACCATCTATCAACATTCAAGGGCTTTGTGCCCACCACAACATAAACAATCAAAACATATATATATATATATATATATAGCACGAAATAAAATATTAATCTCAAATCCTCTACTTTCTAAAGTTTATCCCGGGACACTTGTGAGGGTGAATGCCGCTTGGATGATCCATGTCTCGAGCATGACGTCCAAAGCTGTAGTGGTTGACCAATCTAGGAGCCAACCTGCAAAAATAGAAACTGGTTTGGTGTGAGTTATAAAAACTCAGTAAGTAATCATTCACAACCGAAACATAAAAGTCAAACATGTTATAACATTCACTATCTAATGTGTGTGTGTGTATATATATATTATATATATATTATAATATATATATATATGAACCATCAAATCATTATGAGATCAGAACCTCTATTTATCCTGATTTTATCAATTTCCTAACAATCCCTTGAATTTTCATCGGTCCGTAACTAACCAACCATACGAACTCAATACTCAAATGCCTACTGGTTGTTACACATATGCAGAATTCTTCAAATAATCAACTAATCTTTATTCTCTTTCGGTCACATATCAAAACCGTTTCATAACTATATATGCATTTATGATTATAAGATCTTCTTATGTACCAACTCTTAAATCTATCACTTAATAATGCTATACATCAAATTTTAAAATCTTTATTTACCTTTGCCCATATCTACAAATACTTCTATATACTAGAGCTTATATACATACAAGTCCAAACTTACCAATTGTGTATACTCAAATATCTAACAAATATACATACTTGGGACGCTCTCAACATTAGCATCATCATATACCTATATCCGAACATATAGAATGTAGTATAACCGATAATAACATCATACATACCCTCGAATTGCTCAAGTACACAATAATAAATCATAATTAAATATATGTGCTGATTAATACACCTCAAATCATCAATCTGTACCCTTACATATTCATATACCAAATACACACTCTTGTGTAAGCAATCATATACATCATCAGGTTCTGAAAGAAACAAGCAACCACAATCAATCAATCATTTTTCTCTTTTCAATCGCAAGTTCATACAAACAATCAGATATGACATCAAATGGAGAATAAAAATCATACACTGCTCTATCATAAGCTTAGTCATGCATATACGTATATACATCACACATATGAATTTACGCATTATTTCGAATTCAAATTTTATAATCTTTAATATTCCTCATCTCATTTACTTATCAATCAAACATAATCCGTTTTCAGAATTCTTATCTGAAAACATTGATACAGTATCTTACCAAATATACATTTCTATTCATATACGTAGTCTATCAATCACTTACTTCTACTACTCAGTAAAGGCTTAATTTATACCAACCCAATCTCTATACAGCTAAATCGTTTGCATTAGTCAATAACAAGCCTATCCTAACGCACTTCCACACGTGCTAATACAAATCCGAAAATCATAAATTGTTTTCTTTACCAATCTTATACACTTAAATCATACTTAATCTTTGAAGGGGTTATTTAGGGGGTGAGTCCGGTAACGCAGCGGAAGCGGTGAAAATCCGATTTTCAGATTTCAAAACTTTTTCTCGGATAAATTAAATAAACATATTTATTTAATATTCCAATAATCAAATTATGAAAATAAATTCAATAAAACAATTTTAAGTGAATTTACCGAAATACCCTTGCTTTGTATTTTTGTCCGTTTTAGTCCGAAATTGATCCAATCAATTTTGAATGATTCTAAATCATTTCTAAGATGAACTTATGATGTTCAAAACATCAAAACACTAAAGCAAGCAAAATCCCCAATTTCCCTTCAAATTGCCGAGAGCACCATTTGGTGCCTACATTGACCATTTGGTCATTTCATGCTTCAAAACTCAATCCAAATGAAATCCAATCAACATGAAACTTTGCATGCATCATATACCACACCCAAATGCTCAACATATATGAAAACCCCCAAATTTGGAATAGGTTATAAACCCTAATTTTTCAATTTCCACAAATTGGGCAAATTAGGCCATTTACATTAAATCAAATGTTTCAATCATCAATCTTTCAACTAATTCAAGTCTCAACACAATGAAACAACTCAAGATCAAATCTAGGTCATTTAAGAGTGGGTCAATAACTCTAGAATAGCAACATGGTTTCATAAACCTTAAAAAATACATATAACTACACTAGTTACATTCTTTCTCTTCACCATACATGCTCAACACTTCATTCAAACTTCCATCAACAAAAACACAAAGAAATAAAGAAAGAAATTATCTAAGAACAACATATGTTGAAGCCTAGAACCTAAGGAACATATTCCTCTCTAATAGTAAGTTTGAAAAACTTACTAAATTCCAAGCTTTTTCTTTGATAAGTCTTTCTTCTCTCAAGCTTTCAAGGTTTCTTCAATGGAGTTTGTTTGTATAAAGTGTATTAGGTTAGTGAAATGAAAAATGAAAAAACAATTTATATGTGCAACATTTACACCTTGGCCGAATTCATGGCCAAATTCAAGAAATTGTAATTTCAATTTAATTTCAATTATCATAATGTCAACTTGCACAAATCTTATAACTACTTTATTAGATATTTATCTTGGTCAACAAATGCAACTAATGTCATTTACTTTAATTATCCTAACATAAGATATTTATATTTTAATTAATTTAATCATTTAACAATTAAATAATTAATTAATTAATCAAATACAAATATATTAAATATATGTATAATATTTACATTAAATATTAAAAACATATATTCATTTAGGAAATAAGTCAAATAATTCATTTTGACTATTAATTAATGTGTATTTAAATTAATCAAGTATTAAATGTAAATACACAATAATTAAGTAAATGACTATCTAGTGTCTTTAGCATGTATCTTGCGTTTAACCATTAAACGACTTTATAAATAATCAATATTATTTATTTATGTTGCTCTCTAGTGCTCAACGAGTATGTTTCATTATTGAGACTCTCTAGGTTCAGGTATATCCGTCACAAAATCTAATTTCGTGTCCATAATCTATCCACCCGTAGATTATGACGATCACGGATAATCTCGCTGAACCATACAGGTCGAGGTCATCGCAAATGTATAATTCCTCCGTCACAGGTATCCGGATAAATCCCGAGATATAGATATGAACGTCAAATCTCTATCGGGATTATCCAGTCGACTATTCTATTAGCAATCTCAAAAAGAATGTTTAGAACTAGCTTCTAAACTTACCACGGGCCCATGGTTTTATCTGATTGCTAATCATATGGACTACCTATGCTCTGGTACACAGAACTGACGGATCCTATCTTGACACACATAGGACACCCTGAGGATCTATCTACACCCAACGAACAGGCGGAGGTCTGATCTAAATAGATCGGTGACGTGACTGCCATCTAAGTGTAGAAGATGTCTCATGTGCCCACAATGGCATCTCAAGTCTAAGAATCACAAGTGCTACTCAACCCAGAAGATTCTTATTGACGCTGGTGTACCATCCATTGATGGATTCAGTGTATCGTTCAGTGTTTATCCACTATAAACACCTACACGTCTATACTAGTCTCCAAGACTTATGGTTCATTGAGAAACCATTGGAATCATATATTCCAGTATACGACATGTACCGGTCTCAACGGGTTTACTATACTGACCAAGTAGTGTAAACCTTGACCAGGAACTGTCTGAGAATGACAACGTCATGATAAGACTCAATGTCCGTTGCGACGCTTTTGCAACTGTATCATGACTTATCATTCTAGGGTCATTACGTCTTTACCATATAAAAGATTAGATTATATTATAGAAACTGCATATATTATTACTAATAATAATGTTTTACAGAAGTATTTAACAAAATACAACCGGGAATTGGCGCTCTGAGCACCAACCCCTACAATCTTATCGTCTCATACGTATATAATTACATGAACATATACTTATATATATACATATTCATTCACATATACAAATACATATCATTATAGGTTCATACACTTACGTACATCCATACATACATATAGACATTAAGCTCATCACATATCTCACTTCATATCATATCAATAGCAAAATCCGTAACTGTAGTGGTCAATTAACTATTCATAACCCCGAACTCCATTCTCAAAACCATCTCCTATTATTCTCATTTTATCCTATATATATATATATATATATATATAATGAATCAACATTCATACTCATCGCATGAGTTACTTACCTGGCTTCGCGAGCACTCCATGTCCTAGTCACATCTGTCAAAACAAATGGCGAAATACCGTCAGAAACACGATTTACGGAATTCTCAACTAAACTACGATAAAATCCCAGAACTTTCCAGAATAACCAAATCAAATCCGTTTTCAATGTTTTCAGTTCCATTACTCTTAAAACATCATTATAAAATAACCCAAATGGTCGGTTAACTTAAATTCTCGGTTTACACGTTTTTGGAAAAATCTTCCAAAAAAAATTTCCGCAAACGCTACTTGAAGGGTCCTGAACCCTCCGAACCTACTCGGATTTATCCAAACATGTTCGTAATATCATAAATAACTCACAAACTCATCAAAACTGAAACACATATTTAGAAGCAAAAATTCACTTTTACTGGAAACTTACATATTCTATCGGATCGTTCAAACTCGTTCCGTTTTCACTCGGATACTACCAAATGCTCATATTCAACATACTAATAGTAAAACAATTCATTCTATATCATTATGTTACTCTACGCAACTACTGGATGCATCCGAACATTTAACGTAAAACTTGAAATTTGCGGATTTTTACCGAGAGGTCTTACCAAGATTTCGAGGCCATATACAGACTCCAAACGATCCTACGAACACACTGGAATCGACGGAATTCCGATAGAAACTACTGTTCATCATGGGTAACTATTCATCCGAATATTCCTCCCTCATTTCACGTGCAACCGAGCACAGATCGGAAAAATCATCTTTGCCATCTTGTAGTACTCTCCGAGAACTTCGATTTGGCGGGTGGCTCGGGCCGTGAAACGAAGCAACGAGCCGGGATCGGGATAACTAAGGTCTCGTGTTTCTCTTTCATTTTCACCGTTCGCTGGCATTTTAGGGCTGCCGTCAGCCACCACAAGGTGGAGGGGTGGCCGGCGCACCCATCTTTCCCGTCGCGTCGGCCGACGATGGCCGGTAGGCCACCGGCGTGACATGGACGATAATGACGCAAATTTGGGGACCGAGGTGTGTTATAGGAGATTTGGTTTCTTTTTATCATTTCTGCAATCAGAGGAAACTATGGGCTATTTATAAGAAAGTTTCGAAAATTTACGTTAAGGCCCCCGTGAAATTACAATCAGGTCCATGTCATGGAACTTTCTAGAAATTTTGCATTTTTGAAGCCCTTCTAATGCAAACTTCGAAAAGTGTTCAACATGAAAGTTGTTCGTCTCGGAAAAATGAGTTCGATGGTTCAAGAATCAGCTCATTAGGAATTCTTTTGCTACCTTTATAGTCGAGACAAGATACTTTTATGCGTATAACGATAAAATCAGAAATTGCGTAACCGATTCTCGAAACCACGCGTTTTCCAACGTGACGATTCTTCACTTTAAAATATTCCAATCTATTTCTTAACACATAAATTTTGATTTTTTATTACCATCTCGTTCCAAATCCTTAACTTTAATTCGGAAACCTTAAACATTGTTCCGAAAAACTCGGGATATTACATCCTCCCCTCCTTATATAATTTCATCCTAGAAATTTCTCCGTCCTTATTTCTGATCATTCAGAATCGATCGTACGTACATTACCATCTTGTCTGTATTCAGAAGTCGCCTCACTTATACCTTTTCGAAAGTCATGTATTTCATACATCAATACGAATCATGATATTTCGAAACAAAACACATCGAATAAAATATTTCATGCCTGAATCAAGCCAAACTTGTCATTTCAATTCACATTCATTCATAAGATCACGCTCAAACCGTTTTAATCTCATCCATCAATAAAAAATGAGAGACGAACACATATTCTATACAGTCAATCGAATACATCATCCGAAACGAGGAATATAACACATGTCCTTTACACGCAATACAATATCAAAACGAAAACTTAGTACGAATTTCATACTATCTATTTCATCCACAATACAAAACGGAACTCATTCATTTCATATCATGTCATTCTATATCATATATGTAAACGACATCAACATCAAAGTTTACATTTATACATATCCCATCATATATACAACTTTGTGTGGCTGACCACATAGCACATATAACCATCACTATACCCATAAGATCCATGTCTAACTATAAACTTACATATGTATTCTTATGACGAACATAATCTCTTATATCAACAAATATATCCATTGTCACGGCCAGAAGTGATAAATAATCCCACATGCTCATATGATGTTGATAGTCTGAATCTGTCAACCTCTGTCATTATTCAAAATAGAAAACGTAAAACGATCTTTTTCAAAAACCATTTCGAAAATACATTTGAAAAACTCTTTTACTGTAAACAAAATCAGTTTCAAAATCCATTATAGTAAAACCATATCGAGCATCCAGCATAACTCACTGGACGAAACATAAACGAGCGCCTAATGCCCGAATCGCGCACATAGATCGAACAATGAACGAAACGATCCCATATCAACAGAGGGTCGGGTCGGCCCACTGCAGTTGGACAAACCCCTATACGAGCATTACAGAGGGTCAAAAACATAAAATCATCAAGCACCGTGATAAAAACATATCATATCATATAATATAAAAAATAATGCTGAAATGCATCAAATCAAAATATAATTCTTTTGAAATCATTCCCCCCCAAAACATAAATATGTGTAAATCAAAAATAAATCTCTGATGTAAAGTTTTCAAAATACATACCGATCGTCCACTACTCAGTCGCACGCACAGACCGGACGTTGTACGGACCATGTCGACAGGGTAGTGGGCCAGTCATTTTCCGATGGTCTGGACCCCATAACGAGCGCCGCGGGGGCCAATCTGGAATGAAACATATACGAGCACCACAAATGGTTAAAACATAAATCATCAAGCACTGTGGTGGATTTCGGGCGTCTCGGCGGAAACAAGTTTTACAGTTGTGGGAACACAGAAAATCTGGGGCGACGCATGCTGTCCCGGGCTCGCGGCCCGGTCGGGAGTACGGAGTAGCCACGGGGGACTAAACCGGAGAATAATGGAGTCGCCACCCGGTGTGAACCGGGAAAATGAGATTTAAGGCCGCACTCACCCCTCGCAAGGGAAGACCTCAAACCGTTGGGTTCGGAATGGTCCCTTACTTATGCCATTTGTAATGAAAGGATTTACATAATAATTTAATCAGGCTTAAGTAACACTTATTCCTAGGAATATCATGCTTCTATATTCATGGGTACAAAATAACACTCATACATACATTTCACATATATCTCATATCTAATAACACATGCCTAAAAATACCTCAAAGTAACAATGAACATACAACTTCATTCAGCATATCATATTCATGAAAACACAAGCATACATAATATCCGCACAAGCATACATGTGAGCACTTTTCCAAGTGATACGTGGAATTGTATCCCAAGTACAGACCGCATTACCGTCCATTCGGAATCGGCTACGGAATTTATGTCTGGGTTTCCATCCGATATATCACAAGAAATAATACTCCAAAGTCATCATGGCATAGGCATATGAATCGTAATGCGTTAAATCAAGACTAAGGCAAACGACGCAACTAATGGAATAAACATGTTTTTCATTATTATGTGCACAAAGATAAGAATGACTATGTGTGGTTCCATAAAAAATCACCTAAGAAACAATTATACGTGGCATGTGATGAATATGTCTCAGTTCAGTGTGTTCGCGTTCGTGTAGCGTTCGTAAACGCGTTCGAACGGAAATAAAACAGAATGCTCACGTTCGTATGGCGTTTGTTAACGCGTTCGAACGGAAATGAAACAGAATGCTCACGTTCGTATGGCGTTTGTTAACGCGTTCGAACAGAAATGAAATAGAATGCTCACGTTCGTATGGCATTTGTTAACGCGTTCGAACGAAAATGAAACAGAATGCTCACGTTCGTATGGCGTTTGTTAACGCGTTCGAACGGAAATGAGACCTGATGCATGATAAGGCAAAATGTATGCGCGTTCGAGTTGCGTTCGTAAACGCGTTCGAACGGGAACAGACCTGATGCATGAAATGGGACGCAATACATAAACAACAAAATAAAGGGGCGCGGCGAAGTACTGCCGTAAAGGTGGCCTTTTGGGGCTCTTGGTCTCTCAAAGAGAGGACCTTTAGACCAACATACTAAGCCCATGCGCGTCACATCACACATACAAAAATAGAGCCAATCATATCAAAACCAAGTATGCCCGATTGAACACATCTTACATCCAATCCGAACACACATCAACCGGCGCGGCAAAGCATCGTGGTAAAGGGTTTTAACCCCTCCCCATAAGGGATCTTTCATTCCACTTACTAAGCCCATGCGCTTGATTGAACCATGCATAAAAAGATAAAGTCAATAATATCAAACTAAGTATGCCCGATTGAACGTATCTTGCATCCAACCGAACACACACACAACCAACCGGCGCGGCGAAGTAGTGTCACAAAGGTGGCCTTTTCGGCTCTTCGTCTCTCAAATAGAGGACCTTTGGACTAACTCACTAAGCCCATGCGCTTGATTGAATCATGCATAAATAAACAACATACAGAATTCAAGTGACGAAAAATAAACAAACCAAAGCAACACAAGGCAAAAGATAGTGCCGTTTACTCAAGCGGTACGTGGAGTTGTGTCCCGAGTACAGATCATATTACCGTCCATTCGGAATCGGCTATGAAATTTATGTCCGGGTTTCCATCCGATATACCGCGAGAGTTAACACATTTCTCATTCATCCCATACCCACAACACACATCATACATAAACAAGATTTAACAATAAATAAAATATAATCCAAATAAATAACAAAAATCACGTAGAGATGGGTGTGAAAAGTACCCTCAGGTCTAACCTTTTAAGCCGTCTCTCGGACTCGCGTTTCACGAAGATCGGAAGGGGTAAAGCTCCGCAACTTTTCTGGTTCACTGGTTCAGCGTCCTAGCTCACTGCTTTGCTGTTTTGCTTGCGGTTCGAACTCCGTTCTGCTCCTGTTCGGCCTCTGTCTTGCTGCTCACTGCTCGGGCCACCTGTTTTAACGTTTTCAATGAACTGTTCCAAGTTTGTGTGGGTTCTTAGTGCAGTTGTGTGTGATTATTTTTAAGATTATCTATGCAGTTTTTATGTTACTGTTTTAAGGTTTTTTAAGGGACCGTTTTAAGAGGATTGGGCCGTTGTTTTAGGTGATTCAGGGGCTGTTTAGGGTGCTTATTAAGTGTGTTTTCAGTGGTTGTAAGGTTGTATGGGGGGATGTGTTTTCTGTGTGATAGGGGGTGTTGTAAATCGGCTAAGGATGGGGGTGGTGGATGTATGGTTTTCGGCCAAGAGAGAGTGAGATGAAGAGAATTATTCTTTACTTGTTATGGTTCTAATGCCGTGAATTGTAAGAGATTAGAGAGAGTTGGGTGTGAATTATATGTGTCTAGGAGAGGATGGCTTTGGTTAGGGGTTGTTTATATAGAAGATGTCTAGGGTTTTCTTCTTGTCTCACAAGGAAAGGATTTGGTATTCAATTAGGATTTCCAAGAAAGGTATACACAAGATTGAGGGGGGACAAATATTTTAAATTAGGAAGTTGTAATATTTAATTTGTGTTGGTTTAGGAATACAAATATTTTAGATTGGTAATTATCTTATTAGATTAGGAAGTCAAATATATGATTGGTTTTAATTGGTTAGGATTGATTTTAATTAGGCATATCTTCTTTTTAGTTTTAGTAATATAATATATTCAAATTATTTAAATTAGGCATGATTTTAGTTTAAGTTTGGTAATGTTTTAAATATTTTATTTAATGTTTAATGATTAAATTAATATTTATTTATTTAATTTGGGATGTGTTTTATGGGCTTTGGGGGCTAAATGGGCTGGGGTGTGAGGCTAGCAGCAAAACCAGAATTACCGACACCGTTCGAACGCTTCCTCGAACGCGACACGAACGCCCGCAATCTGTTTGCCGTTCGAACGAAGTAACGAACGCAGCACTAACGAAGACAGTGAGCTTGTTTATTCTGAATTTCCCCTTCCGATATTTTCCCGCGGCTTTCGTGACTCAAAAGGTAGTGCCTCCAAATGAGACTCATCATCGGGTTTCACATGCAAAAATGCAATGCCTACAGTCGCCCCCACTTTGATGGGGCTTGTGCAGTGTGTGACAGTGACAGTCCTATCAAAGTCTATGCAATGCATTTTCTTACCTGGCTAGCTAGCTGTCTCGAGCTGAGCTGATACTGCAGTGGACCTCGATCCTGAGACGCCTCGATACTGCTGATGATGTGGGCCTCGATCCTGGGACGCATCCAATAGCGCTGACAAAATATGGGCCTCGACCCTGGGACGCATCCCGAAAATGATGATGCAGTGGACCTCGATCTTGGGACGCATCCCAATAGCTGCAACCGACAACGGGGGCCTCGACCCTGGGACGCATCCCAATACCACCGACAAAATATGGGCCTCGACCCTGGGACGCATCCCGAAAATGATGATGCAGTGGACCTCGATCCTGGGACGCATCCCAATAGCTGCAACCGACAACGGGGGCCTCGACCCTGGGACGCATCCCAATACCGCTGACAAAATGTGGGCCTCGGCCCTGGGACGCATCCCGAAAATGATGATGTGGAGCTTCGCTCCTCAGCCGATATGGGCTTCGCCCCCAAGCTGGTACAATGTGGAGCCTCGCTCCTCAGCCGATATGGGCTTACCCCAGCTGATATGATGTGGAGCCTCGCTCCCCAGCCGATATGGGCCTCGCCCCCAAGCTGGTACAATGTGGAGCCTCGCTCCTCAGCCGATATGGGCTTCGCCCCCAAGCTGATACGATGTGATGTGGAGCCTCGCTCCCCAGCCGATATGGGCCTCGCCCCCAAGCTGGTACAATGTGGAGCCTCGCTCTTCAGCCGATATGGGCTTCGCCCCCAAGCTGATATGATGTGATGTGGACTTCGCCCTCCAAGACCCATACCCGGAAATTAACTTCATTGGGACCTCAATCTTCAGATTACTGCCCAGATCAAATACTGTGCTTTTACTATCTCTGATTGGCTTACTGCTCGCTCTTTTCCGTCTTCAACACATGTTTACACAAAACAGAACAAACACAAAAATATGCAATATAGGTTACGTGTATGCATGAGTTTTCTTATTCCGTTGAGTTAGGTCTTCCACTGGCGACCAAGTCTTCTCAAGCAAAGTACAACTTCAACCTGTCGACATTGATTGGTTCTGTGAATTCATTTCCCTCGAGGTCTGACAACTTCACTGCTCCATTTCCCATGACTTTCTGAACGATGTAAGGTCTTCCCAGTTAGGCCTGAATTTCCCTCTCGGATCTGTCGTCGACGGCCTCGACTGCTTAAGTACCAAATCACCCTTTCTGATCTTTGTGGGACGTACTTTCTTGTTGAAGGCCGGGCTAGTCTCTTCTGATACAACTGCATGTGATGTAAGGCTCTTATCCTTTTCTCGTCCAGAAGTACTAACTGATCAAATCTCTGTGCGGCCCATTCTGACTCAGGTAACTCTGTCTCTGCTAATACCCTCATAGACTGTATTTCCATTTCCACGGCAGTACCGCCTCCATCCCGTACACTAAAGAGTAAGGTGTTGCACCCGTTGCCGTTCTGACTGACGTTCTGTACCCCCACAAGCATACGGTAGTCTCTCAGCCCAATCCCTGCAGTTCTCTGTCATCTTAGCCAGAATTGTCTTTACAGTCTTGTTGGCTGCCTCAACTGCCCCATTCGCTTGTGGCCTGTAAGGTGATGACTTATGATGGCCTATCCCGTACCTTTGTAGCACTTGCTCTTTGTCTCTCCTTGAAACTGTACCCCATTGTCCGTGACCACGTGGTGCGGCATACCATACCGACAAATGAGGTTCCGTGCTATGAACTTGGCCATCTGCTTCGCTGTAACGTTCGGAACGACTCAGCTTCTACCCATTTTGAGAAGTAATCCACTGCTACTACTATGAAGCGATGCCCATTAGATGCATTCGGTCGAATTTCCCCGATCATGTCAATCCCCCATGCTGAGAACGGCCATGGCTCTGACAGCCCGTGCAACTCTGTATGCGGCAGATGACTCAGATTGCCATGTATCTGACAGTGTGACAGTGCTTTACCATCCTTGCGCAGTCTGTCTCCATAGTCGACCAATAAAACCCCTGTCTCACTATCTTGCGGGACAAGTTCAACCCATTCATGTGCGGACCACATACCCCGGCATGTACCTCTTCCATCACTTTCTGAGCTTCTTCTTTTCTCAAACATTTCAACTGAATGCCGTTTGCTTGCCTTTTGTACAGTTCCCTTTTTAAGATTACATACTGGGAAGCCAACTTCTGAATGGCTATTCTGTCTTTTCTGCCTGCCCCTTCCGGGAGTTCACCATATTCCAGGTACCTCTGGATGTCATAATACCAAGGTTTTCCATCGTCGACCTCAACTCCCAGAATTCTTTCTATCTCATAAACAGGTCTGCTCGCTGTTGTCAGTATCAACGGTCTCATTACTAACTTTTCTGGATTTTCCCAAGTTGCTGCAAGTGTAGCCAATGCATCTGCCATCTGATTCTCTTCTCTCGGTAAGTGCTGAAACTTACACTCGGGGATAACCATGTGCCAACTTTCTGAGGTGAAAAAGGTAAGGTTTCAACCGTTCTTCTTTCAATTCCCATTCTCCTCGCATCTGCTGGACTACCAACATAGAATCTCCGTAGACTTCCACACTCCCGGCCTTCAAGGCTATCAATGCTGTCAAACCAAAAGCACATGCTTCATACTCGGCCATGTTATTAGTCACTCTGAATGTCAACCTTTTGGCTAAAGGCAAAGTCTCCCCTTCGGGGGTCACTATCACGATTCCAATTCCAGCTCCCTTGTAATTCACTGCTCCGTCGAAATACATCTTCCATCTCTGAACTGTTATTGCTTGGATCTCTTCATCTGGAAATTCAAACTTATACTGATCCCCCTCAACAGGTTGCATTGCCAGAAACTCCGCTACTGCTCGCCCTTTGATCACTTTGGAGGTGAGATATTCAATGTCAAACTCTGTCAGCAACACCAACCATCTGCCCAACTTTCCCACTAGTGAAGGCACCAAATGAAGATACTTCAGAGGATTCTCCTTTGCCACTACCTGGATCTTGTATGACTGGAAGTAATGCCGCAATTTTCTGGAAGCCCATACCACTGCAAGACAGATCTTCTCAACTTCTTGATACCGAGCCTCATACGGGAGCATCTTCTTACTCAGATAATAGACTGCATGTTCTACCCCTGTCTCATCTGCCTGTACCATCATTGCCCCCAGTGCTTCTGACTCTATAGCCAAATACAATATCAAAGGTCTGCCCGGCCTCGGAGGTTTCAATACAGGAGGCTTTACCAAGTACTCTCTGATCTTGTCGAAGGCTGTCATGACACCGTTCATTCCATCTCACTGGCTGATCTTTTCTCAACAGTTTGAAGATAGGCTCACATACTGATGTCAACTTGGCGATGAACCGACTGATATACTGAATCTTTCCCAAGAATGCTCTGACTTCTTTCTCTGTCTTCGGTGCAGGCATTTCTGTGATTGCTTTGATCTTCTCGGAGTCTACCTCTATTCCGCCCATTCCCACTGTATGACCAAGTAATTTCCCTGATGTCACCCCAAACACACATTTCTTGGGATTTAGCCGCAGGTTATATCTGTCAACTCTCTGAAGGAACCTTTCCAGTGCTTCAATATGCCCAACTCTTGTCTCTGATTTCACCATCATGTCATCCACATATACCTCAATCTCTTTGTGCATTAAGTCGTGGAAAAGTGTGGTGGCCATTCGCTGATAGGTAGCCCCCGCATTCTTAAGCCCAAACGGCATAACCTTGTAACAATAAGTACCCCACTCGGTAACAAATGCAGTCTTGTGTTTATCTTCCTCAGCCATGAGAACCTGATTGTAACCTGAAAATCCATCTGCAAATGAATACATAGCAGATAAAGCCGCACTATCGACCAGAACATCTATATGCGGCAGAGGAAAATCATCTTTCGGACAAGCCTTGTTGAGATCTCTGTAGTCTACACACATTCTGACCTTCCCATCTTTCTTTGGTACCGGCAATATATTAGCCAACCACTCTGGATATTTTACTACTTCCAGGAACCCCACATCTATCTGTTTCTTAACTTCCTCTCTGACTTTCTCAGCCCATTCTGGTCTCATCCGTCGGAGTTTCTGTTTTATTGGCCTCATATTCGGATAAGTTGGTATCGTGTGCTGGGCAATGTTTCTGTCTACCCCAGGCATGTCCTCATAGGACCAAGCAAACACTTTGGCATATCTGACCAACACTTCTTCTAGTTTCTCCCTCTCTTCGGAGGTTACTTCACTTGCAATCAGAATTTCCTTGGGGTTCTCAAGTGTACCCAAGTTAAATGCAGTAGTTCTGGCTGAACTGATATCAAATATGCTTGATTCGTGCAGAGCAAATGGAAATGACTCAGGCAAGTAAGCAAAAGAAATGTCTTTATTATTGGATAATGCGGAAGTACATTCAAACAAATCAGGAAGATAAATGTCTTCATCATCTATAGACAATTCTTCCTCTGCAATCCGATCTTCCTCAGGCTTTTCATCCTCTCCCAGAGTTAGGCTTTCCAACTTCATCAATTCTTCTTCCCAATTCTCTGCTTCCACAACTTCTTTAACCAGCGGCTTCTCACCCAACAAATCCTGGAAGATCTCAAATCCCGGTACCACAATTCCATTAACTTCCACATGTTCAGGCTCCCCTTGATATCCTGAAGCTTTCACAAAATATTCCATCAGTTTCAGGCCCTTTTTCTTGACCTTTGGCTTTTCTTCATCAGACTTATACCCTAAACCTTTCTGAGTGGTCTGTCCTCTGAAATCTGGCAGTTTTGAACCTTCACCTGGTTCAAATTTCATTTTCTCCATAATCCTAGCCACCCTAGGATCCACCCATTCCTCAAAAGTAGCTGACACCTGAAACCTTGTGAAAGGTTGTATCTCCAAGGCAGCCACGGCATTATCTACCTCAGCCCGGATAATAACAACTTCTCCCTCATACGGGAACTTGATCATCTGATGCAAAGTGGAAGGCACGCCCCCAAGTTTGTGAAACCAAGGCCTTCCCAACAATAAGGCAAAAGTGGCTGGGATGTCCAGCACTGTGAACTCAACCTCATCTTCAATCGGTCATACCTTGACCACAGCCACAAAGGTACCCTCAACTCCCCTTTTACTGTCATCATAAGCTTTAATGGTCATACTGGAGGGGTCCAAGTCTGTTGCTTTCATACCCAATTTTGCTAGAATTTTCAGCGGGCACACATTGATGGACGAACCGTCATCCACCATTACACATGAAGTTTTCTTGCCCCTTACTTCGGCCCTGATAAATAAAGGCCTATTATGATTCCTCCCCTCCGGCGGGAGATCATCCTCAGAAAAAGATATCTGCAAAGCTTCCTTCTGAACTGACCCAACAAACATTGCAGGGTTGGCGTCTTCTGGTACCACAATTTTGCTCAAGGCCTCAACCATGGCCTGTCTATGCTCTCGGGATGCACATAACAGTTCCCAGATACTCACTTGTGCTCTAGTCTTCCTCAATTGCCTTAGCACTATATCCCCCTCAGTATTTTCTGCAGTCTCAACCACTTCTCTACCATCTGCCAAAACTCTCTTACCCTTCTCCGCCATATCATTGTAAAAGCGACCGCTACGCGTCATTCCCCTTACTTCTTCCTCATCACTGCTAGAGAAATCAAGCCAAAAGCTTTTCCCCTGCTCTGCCTCATCTTCACTAGTACTATCCCAGATTCCAAGGCAAAAGGCTTGAGGGTGGAAGGATTTTAGGACAAGGTCTTCTGGGAGGCCAGAATTGATCATGTAGATTGGTGGGGGTACTGCTCGGTAATTGGGTAAGGGGTTTCTGTTTGTGTCTGGTTGTTCGGTTTCGGGGTTAGGTATCTTTTTGGAGTCAATGAGGTCTCGGATCTCGTGGCACAGTCGGGCACAGTTGTCAGTGTCATGGCCCTTCTGCTGATGGAAATAACAGTAAAGGTTGAGATTGAAATGTGGTGGTGGTGGGTTTGGGATAGGTTTGGCTTCCAAAGGCTTTAAAAGCCCTTGCCTCTTCAGTTTCTCTAGCACTTTTGACAGGGGCCTTCCCAAGTTAGAAAACTGCCGGTTCCGGATAGCGGCAATCTCAGCAGAAACGGGCTTTGCTCCCGATGTTCCCCCAATGGGCCTCCTGTTCAAACCATAGAATTTCTATTATCGGCCTCTTCTTCCTCAATGTCCATGACAGTTTCCCTCAACTGCCGAAAATCAGTAATCATGGAGGTCATCCTCCTCAGCTTCCCATAGATGGAGGGCTTGGTGCCCTTGATGATCATTTTAATCTGGTCCTTCTCTGAGGGCCTAGTCTGCATTTTCAAAAACTGACCCCTCCATCGGTCTACGTACTCCTTAAAACTCTCCTCTGCTTTCTACTTAACATTTTCCAGATCACGGAGTGACAGATCGATCTCTAAGTCAGTGACATACTGTTTGCTCTCTTGCTTTCCAGCGCCCCTCACCCGCAAGCAAAGGCTCTCACTCCACTTTTCATAAAATGGAGAATGCTGTCTTTTGAGAGGCGAACGAATTAATTTAGAATTAATTCGTTAGCGACGTGAATAGTGATTTCGCTAGGCGTAATCATTTAATTAAATCAAAATCGCTTTCCTGAACCAAAACTAAAGCATACCGATTGTCGCAAGTATTAGCGATGCAAGTCTCAGGTTAAGACCAAATACACCTACCCTGATTTCGGACTTCCATAGACACATAGTCATACTACCAATGGAATTCCGAGGGGTCTATCCAGAGCGAAGCTGTTTTCCGTACCATCGGTAAAACACAACCTCATGTTACACTTGCATGAGTATCCTATACCCAAATATATGAGAACTATGCCGTTATGATCTCACATAACACGCACAAGTGTAATACTAGTCTATTCTGAATTATCGATGTCCAGTCTCGATAATACTACGACTAGGGATATTTAATGATTAATCCTCGTGGACTGATACTGTCTCATATCATCTCAATCCAGGAACTAATCATAGGGACCTCCTATCATTTATACATCTAGGTGATCTAATCACAAATGATTAGAGTGCAATCTCTTTGTCACATAGTTAATTTGTACAACAACACAATGATCTGTACAAATAGTGACGCTATGGGTCATAATTGTCCAACAATCTCCCACTTGGCCTATAGCCAATCACTCGAGTGTTTTACACCCGAACTATGTACGGTTCGCTCAAATTGCTGAGGAAAGGCTTTCGTCTGCGGATTTGTATGATTATCGTCTGATGCGATTTATTCGATCATCGCATCGCCACGATGTATGATCCGAACGAATCAGATGAATAGTTGAAGTATATATTTGGATCATTGATGAGACCATTAATTCTTTAGCCTGCGCTGACGCCTAGCTCAGCTGCTAACAGAACTATATCTAATCTAATTAGATTTGATATGGACCCAGATGGCTTCTATTGCTGCCTCAGGTGCAGCAATAACCCGCATTTGTTGTTTATTCAGTAACAGTATCTTGCTTGGAAGATTTTCAGGTCACTGTTCCGTTATTCAAACTGTATAGTACCGTTTAGCGACTTAAGTCGTTTTATCGGTTAGGAAACTTGCTACAGTGATCCCAGTTACTTCAAGTTTTCCATCTCCATAGTATAAGACATCATCCTTAGTTCTCGAAGATACTAACGGATGTTCTTAATATCAATCCAGTGACTATCACTTGGATTGACCTGTTTGTGACTCCATATGCTCAAAACATATGAGACACCAGGTCACGTACATTTATTTTAATGTACGAGTTCTTAGTGATTGTTAACAACTTTAAATCTATCCCAGTAGATCTTTATTCCTAAAATAAAGGTTGTTTCTCCCAAGAATTCTATGGAGAATTTTCATGAAAGCCAAGCTTTCACCGATTGTAATATGGGAATATCATTTCCAAGAAATGACATATCATCATTATTTAGGACATCATTGTCAGTGCTCCCACTAATCTCCTTATATACACAAGAATCATATTTGTTTTGAATCAAATCATACACCATTATGATTACATCAAAACGATAGTTCCAAGAACCCAATACTTACTTCAATCCATACATGGATCGAATAACTGCAAACCTTGTTTGCTAGTTTTGATACGACAAAATCGTCAGGATGTTGTAAACATCCTCCAAAGAGGTTTCCGTTTAAGGAAAGCGATTTTGACGTTCAGCTGCCATATTTCATGAATGAAACATGCATCATCAGCAAGCATTATCCAAATGGATTTAACGTGGCAACAGATAAAATTTCGTTGTAATCAACACAATGTTGATAACGATACCTTTTCGCTACAAGCCTAGCATAGTACGTTGGTATGTTGCCTTCCATGTATGTCTTCCTTGAAGACTTATATAGTACCAATAGGCACAATGCCTTGTGGTACAACAACTAGTGTCCAAACGTAGTTGTTATATATGGAATCCATTTTGGACTCATGGCATTTTGCCATGATAGGGAGTCGATACCTTGTATCACTTCCTTATACGTAGTCAGTTCGTATTCCTCAATAAGATTGACATCTTTATGAGGTGAGATCAGAAACCCATACCCCAGGTTGTTTTCTGACTCTCTCAGACCTACGCGGTTCTTGTGTATTCGAAGATTACTGGTACAGTTTCATCCTTGATGAACTGTTTGTGTTCCATTAAGGACTAGGTGCCTTGAACAATATTACTCCGATTTTCATCGAGTTTTACTATCCTCCCCCACTTACCACTGCATACCGGTATTCCTCTTAGGAAAACCGCATGGTGAGCAACAATTACATTGTTCTCTAGTGAGTTGTATAAGTACTATACTTTGGTTTCCTTAGGATAACCAATTATATTAGGCACTTATCCAATTTGGGTTCTAGTTTGGTATCATCCAAACGTATGCCTAGCATTCCCAAATCATCAGGAGTGAGAAAGCCCAGTTTCTTTCCTGTTTATATCTAATATGAAATCTGTCAAACAGATTTTTATGGAACCATATTCAAAATAAGTATTTCACTGTTAATGCTTATCCCTTTTGAAGGTAAATGGTACCTCAGAGCGACTCATGATTAACCTTATCATGTCCAACAAAATTCGGTTTCTCCGTTCGGACACACCGTCAAATTGACGTGTTCCAGGAGGAGTCCTCATTGAAAGAATACTATACTCTTTCAAGTATATGAGAAACTTATTGCTTAAGTATTTTCATCATGGTCAATCCGTGATGTTTTAATACTTTAGCCGATCTATTTGTCTACTTCGTGTCGAAACTCTAAAAGTTTCCGATTCGTGCTTCATAAGAAACACATAACCATAACGAGATGCCACATCTGCAAAGGTCACGAAACATTTATTTCCATATTTAGCCTAGCTAGATATGGGCCCACTTACGTCACTATAAACGAGGGCTAATAGATCGGTGGCATTTATACTTCTACCAAGTAAAGGTGTTTTAGGCACGTTGCCTAATAAACTAGATTCGTAGACTTCATTTGAATGGAATCAAATCCGTCCTAGTATCCACTCTTCAAAAGTGTGGATATACGAGTCTTGTTTAATGTGTCCCAGACAACACTGCCACAAATAAGTCTTATCTGATCAAATCAGTTTGAGCTACTTGTTTGTCATGTTATATGTTTGAGATTTATTTATATTCAAAATATAAATACTGTTGTTCACATCTAATGTGTTTATCTCAATATCATCTTTATAAAATAAAACACTTTAGTGTTCTAGAATATAAAGGTATACTCGTAACGAGTTATACACGATATAGAGACATTATTTCTAGTCAAACTAGTTATATTTAACAGTTCCTAATTTAAGTACATACCCGAAGGGTAGTTCCTAAACTTAGGTATCTACGGTTGAAACAGCGATTGTCGTCCCGTTTCCGATTCGCAGATTAATCTCAAATGATGTCAGTATCCGTTCAAAACAGATTCTGAACATCAATACATGTATTTTATGTACCACACTAAGTATTCAAAATCTAATTTTAATACTAGTAGTGAACATATGTTTGACAAACATATTTGAAGTCAGAGCCTTGCTCGTCTTCAATTCCTTCATGTCTGCT
Organism: Zanthoxylum bungeanum; assembly: GCA_019454045.1. Taxonomy (NCBI): domain Eukaryota; kingdom Viridiplantae; phylum Streptophyta; class Magnoliopsida; order Sapindales; family Rutaceae; genus Zanthoxylum; species Zanthoxylum bungeanum. Next base: position 138,660 of record SKCR01033765.1, read on the forward strand.
TTGTCCATACGGCAGTCACGCTTCAATGACCCCGTTTGCCACAATTTAGGCAGACATCTTGGGATATGTCCTTTATCTTCCTAGAAGATTATAATGATTTTGTCTTTGCCCTTTTCACATTCCAGAAGTCTTTGGCCAAGCCTTGGCCTTCTAGAATATCGAAGTAAGATGCGCCTTGCGCTACTTGCCTTATTGCAAACTTTGACTTTTGTCTCCTTGAGAATAGTTATTAACTCTCCAAGAGTTGTTTATTGCAATTTAATACTTCTAAGATCTAAGAATAGATCTATGAAGATCCTTCAATTTCATTATCATACTTTAAGGATCTAATCCTTAGTTCTGATTAAGAAATTAAGGAGTCATTATGACAAGTATAATGAATTAAGCACTAAAGTTATCATCACATGAATCTTCCAAAGATCATGCTCTACTATTTGCTTAACTCTGGGCTTAGGCCTAATATGTTATTTTATCAAATAAAGTAACTTATTAGTTTCCAGGATCATCCTGAAATTTTATTCCCAATTTGAAAATTAAAGTCGTCTAAACACATTTTCCTAGGATAGTTTTAAACACTAATCTTTCAATTTAATCTTGATTCTAATAGTCCAACTATTTAATCAACGATTTCAGGTACTATTTAATATAATGATTACTATGGTCCAACCATTTAATCAATTATAATTAATTGGTTAATTCAATTATATTGATTACTATAATCAATTATAAAATCAACCATTAATTGAATAGTTTGAATTACAGTCCAACTGTTTATTAAAACAACAATTAAATATTAGTCCAACTAATATATAATATTATTTGACGAATGATATTTGATTGAGCGCATATGGCAAGTAATTAAACGAATATTGCAAATTTAATTCTCGCCTCCCACTATTTTTCGGCGAGCCTCTAACCCTCTGTCGAGTACTCGGGAACCCAGTTTCCTAGTGGGCTAGGATCCCGTTAAATAACACACAACCTTGACTTTGGCCAACAAGCTGTATGATATTTAACTAGGTAGATCTCAAAGATCAATTGGATTCCATCCAATTCCTAGATCCAGTAGGTGGACATCCAAGTCCGAAACATATATTTTATATATGCCAATATATCGAATATATTACCTAACCTTTTTCCTCTGAATCAACTAAGCCTTGGCTTTGGCACAACAAACTTAATGATCCCAGTTAAGCGGAACCCATTGACATGGAAAGCTTCGTAATCAATGTCGATGGACAAGAAGTGATCTTGACTTTGGCCAACAAATCACAACTTGGACAAGACACCGATATGGAACAAAACTCTCATGATTCAAACACATCCGCAATTGACAAAGGTCTTGACTTTGGCCAACAAACCAATGCCAACTTTGGATCTTGAGTAAGAATCACTCAATGGAAGGAAAAACGCTTAATATATTGTGATGGGTTTTTTCGCGTGCAAATTGGCAACCAATTTATTATCTTTGTTAAGGTCTCATCATCATACACCCTTAAACATGCATTCTAAAACATAATAAAGCGCGTATAAATAAATAAATTAATAATGATATGCGGATGGATATCTCACAAATTGTTCCTAGAACAAATCACTCCATTTCCTCTCCCCGGCTAGAACTATTCTAACTTCTACCCAATTACAAAATACAATAAAGAACCTAAACCTCATATTGAGGGGAATAGGTGAGAAGAGAAATACAATGAGAATGAGATAAAAGGCTGGACACGCAGGTCCAATTTAAATAAATTCTAAACTTATTACAACAATTTCCAAAACTGCCCTTGCCCTTCTAATATCCATCCGATATACATTATTCATACAACACATTCATGTATTCATACAAATCATGTTATTCAATCAATCTAATCCAATTAATTAATCTTTGAATTAATGACCATATAATGTTCATACAACGATTTGATTTGCGTGAGTCAAACTCGTTTAAGAATAATACTCAAAGTAAGTATTCTTGAATTATATTGAACTACAACTTTAAATCCAATTTATTTGTATTCAATACTAATTCCAATTTAATTCCAAATTAAATATATACACTTACTTTTAAGCCTTAAAGACTTGGATTCCAAATCCAATCTTAATGGGTCTCAAAGGCCCAACATCCAATGTCATTTCAATTAAAGTCCAATGGGCTTTTAATTGATTCTTAAGGCATGGGCTTTGGCCATAATGGATCAAACCCAAAATGCCAAGGCCCAATAGGAATCACCCTATTGCCAACAAATCAATTTAGGCCCAATTAAATTTTTAAAAGGCCAAGTGATATATTTGGACCTTATGGAATTGGTTTTGGGCCCAATTGGATCCAATCCAAAAGTCCAAAACCAAACTTAGTCAAACCAAGCCCATTAAGCCCAAATACACACTTTTAGCCCATTACATAATTAAAGGCTTATTAACATAATTATAATATTCTAAATATCACAATTATTTTAATTAAAGTGTATTAGCCATGATTAATTAATTAAACTCAATATTTCCAAAATACCAATTAACTTAATTAATCATGCTTAATCCATAATTCATGCTCAACACAAATTGAAGCCAAAATACATCATTTCATGCTCAACACAAATTGAATCCTAAATCATCATTTCATGCTCAACATGCTCTTTGATTTTAACATAAACATTATTGACTTTGATTCTAATCTAATCAAACCAACAATCAACATTTAAACATGCATTTAAACACATCATTTCATGTTACAAAACAAAAAACTGCCCAGTTCACTGTCACAGTTTCGGCCACCTTAAGATTTTTTTAATTTTTGATCCAATCAATTTATTTCAAATCTAATCATGCACAACTCTAAGTTAACATAATCTAAGCATGCTCAAATCATCAATTTGAAGAAATCATGCTCAAAACAAAAAAGCCCCAAATTTTAGTCTCATGAACCCTAAAATTTTCATGCTTAAAATTGGCTCTGATACCATTGTTATTGTTCCTAGAACATGCCAAGGATCTAATAAGCATGAAAACATGTTCATAAATTCAAAATAAGTTGCGGAATTACTTACATTGAATGGATTTGAGCTTTTAAAATTTTGAGAAGAATATCCAAGATCCAAGATGCTTCCTTTGTTGATTCCAAGCTTTGAGTTGAAGATCTCCAAGATCCTTCCTTTGTTGATTCCAAGCTTTAAGTAATGATTCCAACTCTTGAAGTAGTTTCCCTATCACCTTAGTTGATTTCTCCAAGTGCTAGCTTTGTTGATTTTGCCACAAAATCAAAGAGAGGGAGAAGGCATATTCACGCCCATTTTCTTGATGAAACTCACGCCCATTTTGTGTATTAGGGTTTCCAAAATTGTTTCAAGTGTTGTGTTACACTTGTGTGTAGAGATTGTTAAAGGGATTTTACCCTTTTCACCAAAACCATGTAGTTGGGGTAATTTGGTTTCACCTAAACCAAGTAGTTGGAAAGTAAGTGGTTTTGGCATAAATGCCAACCACTTTCCAACCACCACTTCACATGTGTGACATGTGTGAAGTGGGCCCCACCATTTTGAATTCAAAACTCAAAATGTCTCTACGAACATTTGTCGCGGCGCGGTTCTGTTTAATCCGATTAAACGAACTTTCGTCGCTAAATAATTAAATCTAATTTAATTAAATAACGATGCCTCGCAAATATATTACGAACGTCATCTACGAATTAATTCTAAATTAATTCGTTCATTCGCATTAAAGTCCAACTTTAATTTCATAATGAAATCCAATTCATATTAATATATCCGATATATTAATTTTAGCCCATATGAATAAATAAATAGAAAAATCAAATTTAACTATTAAATTTATTTTACCGATTAATTCCAAATTAATCGCGTTCTCTCTCTTCCGAACACATTTAATCCTAGATTAAATAATACCTCAATTAATCCCATATTAATTTTCTCTCTCTTAATTAATCCCAGATTAGTTATCTCTCTTAATTAATCCCAGATTAATTCTAATTTAAATCAACTGTCATCGGTGAATCTTTGGGAAGCGACCCAAGAGATCCCTGGATATGTTGGCAGTAAATACGGTCATCGGATTATCCGAATACGTGCGTACCTTGTACCACGTGCTTACCGATTTACAAGACATGGTTGGCTTCTAGCAAAGCACCGTGCCTACCCAATTCTCCAGAAATATTCTTACTGGAATATATAATCTATGTCAGGCGTAGTATACGTAGTATTGCGTATTGCGATCCAGTATCGGATTGTCACGTGCTAGGCCTGGGGCTGGAGTCGTGTCTGCCCCGTACGAAGCACATGTCGGATGTCTGGTAACTAGTCTTATTATCGGATATACATGACCTAGTCATAATATCCCGATGACTGTAGTACTTAAGAGCACTAGTATCGTATCCTACGTGACATCATCTCCACTATGACTGGAGTGACACTTCCATCTTGACATCACACCCAATACTCTACGATTCTCAATATACCCAGCATTGGCGTACACAGAATCGGTTAAAGCCTTGGACGACCAAAACTAAAGCATACCGATTGTCGCAAGTATTAGCGATGCAAGTCTCAGGTTAAGACCAAATACACCTACCCTGATTTCGGACTTCCAAAGACACATAGTCATACTACCAATGGAATTCCGAGGGGTCTATCCAGAGCGAAGCTGTTTTCCGTACCATCGGTAAAACAAACCTCCTATTACACTTGCATGAGTATCCTCCTATATACCAAATATATGAGAACTATGCCGTTATGATCTCACATAACACGCACAAGTGTAATACTAGTCTATTCTGCATTATCGATGTCCAGTCTCGATAATACTACGACTAGGGATATTTAATGATTAATCCTTCGTGGACTGATATTGTCTCATATCATCTCAATCCAGGAACTAATCATAGGGACCTCCTATCATTTATACATCTAGGTGATCTAATTACAAATGATTAGAGTGCAATCTCTTTGTCACATAGTTAATTTGTACAACAACACCATGATCTGTACAAATAGTGACGCTATGGGTCATAATTGTCCAACAATTATGGCATACATAATTGATCCGACTGCCGAGGCGAACGGTATCCGACTAATGTTGTCTATCTCATCTTGAGTCTTAGGACACATGTCCTTAGATAGAGTGACGCCATGTGACACTGGCAACAGTCCCCTCTTGGACTGATCCATGTTGAATCTCTTCAACACTTTGTCAATGTACGTGCTCTGGGACAGTCCAAGCAACTTTCTAGATCTATCCCGGTAGATCTTTATTCCTAGAATAAAGGCTGCTTCTCTCAGATCCTTCATGGAGAATTTTAATGAAAGTCAAGCTTTCACCGATGTTAACATGGGAATGTCATTGCCAATAAGCAATACATCATCAACGTAAAGGACAATGAATGTCAGTGCGCTCCCACTAACCTTCTTATATACACAATGATCATCCTCGTTTTGAACGAAATCATATTCTTTTATGATCTCATCAAAACGCTGGTTCCAAGAACGCGATGCTTGCTTCAATCCATAAATGAATCGATTTAACTTACAAACCTTGTTTGCAAGTCTTGGTACGATAAAACCGTCAGGCTGTTGCATATAAACATCCTCCAAAAGGTTTCCGTTAAGGAAAGTAGTTTTGACGTCCATCTGCCATATCTCGTAATCGAAATATGCAGCAATAGCAGCATTATCTGAATGATTTAATCATGGCAACAGGTGAAAAGTTTGTCGTAATCGACACCATGTCGTTGACGATACCCTTTCGCTACAAGCCTAGCTTTGTACGTTTGTATGTTGCCATCCATGTCGGTCTTCCTCTTGAAGACCCATTTGCAACCAATAGGCTTTACGCCTTCTGGTGCATCAACCAGTGTCCAAACTTGGTTGGTGTACATGGAATCCATTTCAGAATTCATGGCATCTTGCCATAAACCGGAGTCGATACCTTGTATCGCTTCCTCATACCTAACCGGCTCGTCTTCCTCAATAAGATTAATATCCACATGAGGTGAGATCAGAAACCCATACCTCTCAGGTTGTTTTCTGACTCTCTCCGACCTACGCGGTCCTTGTGTATTCGAAGATTGTGGTACAGTCTCATCCCTGATGGACTGTTCATGTTCCGTTAAGGATTCTGTGCCAGGAACAGTATCACTTCGATTTTCATCGAGTTCTACTTTCCTCCCACTGATCACTGCATCTAGGAATTCCTTCTCAAGGAAAACCGCATGTAGATCAACAAATACTTTGTTCTCTTGTGGGTGATAGAAGTAATATCCTTTGGTTTCCCTAGGATATCCTACAAATAGGCATTTATCCGATTTGGGTTCTAGTTTGGTACCTTCCAAACGTTTGACGTATGCCCAACAACCCCAAATCTTCAGAAATGAGAAACCCGATTTCTTTCCTGTCCATATTTCATACGGTGCATGTTGAACAGACTTTGACGGAACCTTATTCAAAATAAATATTGCACTGTTCAATGCATATCCCCAGAAGGAAATAGGTAGCTTTGTGCGACTCATCATAGACCTTACCATGACTAACAAAGTTTGGTTTCTCCGTTCGGACACATCGTTTAATTACGGTGTTCCGGGAGGAGTCCACTGTGAAAGAATACCATATTCTTTCAAGTAATCAAGAAACTCATTGCTTAAGTATTCCCACCACGGTCCGACCGTAATGTCTTAATATTTTTGCCGGTCTATTTTTCTACTTCGTGTCGAAACTCTTTGAATTTCTCAAAAGTTTCTGACTTGTGTCTCATAAGATACACATAACCATAACGCGATGCATCATCCGTAAAGGTTACAAAGTATTCATATCCACCTCTAGCCTGGCTAGACATGGGCCCACATACGTCACTATGAACGAGGGCTAACAGTTCGCTGCACGTGCACCTTTACCGCTAAAAGGTGATTTAGGCATCTTGCCTAATAAACAAGATTCGCAGACGTCATATGAATTTGGATCAATCCGTCTAAGTACCCACTCTTTGAAAGTGTGGATATACGTGTCTTGTTTAGTGTCCCAAACGACAATGCCATATATAAGTTTCATCTTGTTACTTACTTCAAGCCTTTTTTTTATTACATTATATGTTTGAGATTGATTTATATCAAAATATAAAGACCATTATTTACATCAGCAGTGCAAATTTCCATATCATTTTAACATAAAACACCCAATGTTTCTAAATACAAAAGTGTACCCACATTGGGCTAACATAGATACAGAAATAATATTCCTAGTCAAACTAGGTACATAATAACAGTCTGATAGTTTAAGTACATGCCCCGAGGGCAGTTCCAAAACAAAAGTGACAACGGCCAAAATGGCGACCCGTGTCCCATTTCCAACGCGGAGGTCAATCTCTCATGAGGCTAGTCTCCTGCTAATCTACAGATCTTGCACATCAGTACATATATGAGTACCACAACCAGAATCAAAAATCTAATTTTAAAAACTAGTAGTAGACATGTTTATTTCTATAACAAACATACATGAAGCCGGTGCTTGCCCGCTTTGATTTTCTTCATGTGTGCCTTGTACTCGCGGCAGTCACGCTTCCAGTGACCCTGCTTCCCGCACTGCAGACATACATCTTGGGATTTGTCCTTACCATTCCCAGAAGGTTTTGACGATTTGGCCTTGCCTTTCTTATTCTTCTTCTTCTTTACACCTCCAATCGCCTTGGGCTAAGCCCTCGGAGTCTGAGATGTTGAAGCGAAGTGCGCCTCGCGCTTCTTGCCCTTAAGGAGCTCTTTTTCTGCTTCGCGCAGAGTGGACATCAACTCTCAAAGAGTTTGGTCTTGGTTCAACATGCTGTAGTTCATGATGAACCCACTCCAAGTGTCGGGGAGAGACTGTAGGATCAAATCTACTGAAGTCTTAGCCTCGAAGAAAATGCCCATAAGTCTGAGCTGCTCAATGTCAGCAATCATCTGTGACATATGGTGCTCAACAGAAGTACCCTCTGACATGCGAGTGTGGAAGAACTTCTTCTGCAACTCATATCTTTGCGATCTAAAATTAGATCGGTGAAGATCATGCAACTTCGCCATCATCTCATAGGGATCCAATCCCTTATTTTGACGACGGAATTGCGGAGTCATAGCAGCAAGCATTACCGATTGAGCGGTCGCGTTGTCATCGCTATGAGTCTTCCAAAGCTCTAGCTCAAGCAACTGATCAGGTCGGGGCTTAGGCCCAAGAGGTCTCTCTATGGTGTAGAGTAACTTCTCGGATCCCAGAACAATTCTGAGATTCATATCAGTCTTGAAAGTTTGTGCCATTAAAGACATTATCGCCCATGACATATCCCTAATGCTTAACTTTCCTGTCATCTTAACCGCAATAGTCCAACTATTCGATTAACGATGTATGGTACAGTCTAACTGTTACAAGAAAAATAATAATATATTAGTCCAACTAATAAAAAAATAATTGACGAAATAATTTGAAAGCGCGTAGAGTTAAGTATTTGAACGAAATTGCAAATTCAATACTAGTCTCCCACTATTTTTCGGCGAGCCTCTAACCCTCTGTTGAGTACTCGGGAAACCTAGTTTCCTAGTGGGCTAGGATCCCGTTAAATAACACACAACCTTGACTTTGGCCAACAGCTGTATGATATTTAACTAGGTAGATCTCTAAGATCAATTGGATCTCATCCAATTCCTAGATCCGGTAGGTGGACCTCCAAGTCCGAAATATATATATACAATATATATGCCAATATATTCAATATATTTTCTTAACTTTTTCCTCTGAATCAACTAAGCCTTGGCTTTGGCACAACAAGCTTAATGATTCCAGTTAAGCGGAACCCATTGACTTTGGAAAGCTTCGTAATCGATGTCGATGGACAAGAAGTGATCTTGACTTTGGCCAACAAATCACAACTTGTACAAGACATACGATATGGAACAAAGCCTTCATGATTCAAACACAACCGCGATGGACAAAGGTCTTGACTTTGGCCAACAAACCAGTGCCAATCTTGGATCTTGAGTAAAAGTCACTCAATGGAAGGAAAACGTTTAATATTTGTTGAGGGTTTTTCGCGTAAATTGGCAACCAATTTATTATCTTTGTTAGGTCTCATCATACACCCTTAAGTATGCATTCTAAAAGCATAATAAGGCGCGGTAAATAAATTAATAACGATATGCGGATGGATATCTCACAGATTGTTCCTAGAACAAATCACTCAATTTCCTCTCCCCGGCTAGCACTATTCTTACTTCTACCCAATTACATAATACAATTAAAGAAACCTCATTAACATTGAGGGGACTTAGGTGAGAGATAATTACAAAGAATCGAGAGATAAGGCTGGACACGCAGGTCCAATTTAATAAATTCTAAATTTACAACAATTTCCAAAATTGCCATTTCCCTTCTAATATCCATCCGATATACATTATTCATTCAACACATCCATGTATTCACACAAAGCATGTTATTCAATCAATCTAATCCAATTAATTAATCTTTGAATAAAGTGATCATCCAATGTTCAAACAACGATTTGATTTGCGCGAGTCCAACTCGTTTAAGAATAAGTACTCAAAGTACGAATTCTTGAATTACATCAAACTACAATTTAAATCTAATTTAATTCGTATTCAATATTAATTCTATGTTTAATTCCAAATTAAATAATTACACTTTTAATGCGCCTTTACGACTTAGATTCCAAATCTAATCTAAATGGGTCTCAAAGCCCAATTAACATCCAATGTCATTTAATTAAAGTCCAATGGGCTTTCAATTAATTTCTTAAGGCATGGACTTTGGTCAATATGGGTCAAACCCAAATACCAAAGCCCAATAAAGGAATCACCCTATGCCAAGAAACCAATTTAGGCCCATTAGGCCTAAATTAAAACATAAAAGGCCAATTTGTTATATTGGACTTAATGGAATGGTTTAGGCCCAATTTGGATCAATCCAATTGACCTAAACCAACTTGGCCCAACCAAGCCCATTAGGCCCAAATACAACAATTAAGCCCAATTCCAAATTAAGCCCAATTTATTAAATTCTAAAATTCCTAATTAAAGTGTATAACCATGATTAACTATTTAAATTAAGATTTCCAAAATACTAATCTAATCAATTAATCATGCTTATTCATCATCAATTCATGTCCAACATTATTGAAACAAAAATCATCTCATTCCATGCTTAAAGCTCACGGCATTAGTAGGGATTTTATATCCGATTCCGATATCAATCCATTGAATCTCAAATCAATATTTTCCAAGTCTTTAAACTCATCCAATGATCAAAAGAACAAAAAAATGCCATGACTTTTAGGGCATATAGTATTCGACCAAGCCTAGCATATTGGGAAAATTAATCCAATTAATTTTTCTACAAATTGATCATGCATAACTCTAAGTTATCAACATACAAGCATACTCAAACAAACAATTTGATTAAAACATGCTGAAATCAAATTTACCCAAATTTTAGTATATAAACCCTAAGTTCAATTTCATGATCATCAAGGCTCATGATATCATTGTTGGTCTCTAAGATCATCCCAAGATCATATAAAGCAATGAAATCATGTGAATACGAAAGTAAGAATGGCGGAAACATTACTTATAAAGATCGGATTTTGGATGCGTTGAACACAAAAATTTTGCCTCCTCCTAGTTTCGACCAATGTCCTATTTGAAGTTGAAATACAAGCTCCAAGCTTTGATCTTTGATTCCAAGCTCAAGGGATTAGTTTCCCTAACACCTTGATATGATTCCTTGAATGTGCTAGCAAGAAAAGAAAGAAAAACAATTTTCTTTCCTTTGATAGAAGCTCACAGCCAAGGAGCAAAAAATGGTAGAGAGAGAGAGAAAGTCAATTTTTTTGTGTTTTGTTTTCTAAAAACCTAATACCAAAAATCCTTCACACTTTTTGGTATATGCTTTTCCAAAAAGCATAAAGCAAAAATGGAGGGAAAAATGGCATTCAATGCCTCCATCTACTCTCATCATGAATAGTGACTGGTTGTCAATCACAAAAAGGTGACATGACTTCCATCACTAAAGTGACAGGCGATGTGACTTGCGATGTGACTTGTGGGCTCACTAAATTCAAAATCCGAGTGGGCCCGCAACACTCCCGGGCTTGGGTTCGTTAATTCCAAATTAAGGATTTTTCTGTTGCGACGTAATTAAATCAAATTTAATTAAATAATTATGCCTAGCGAAATTACTATTCACGTCGCTCGCGAATTAATTCTAAATTAATTCGTTAGCCCGAATTAAAATCTAATTTTAATTACGCGTCGAAATCTAATTTCGTTTAATATATCGAATATATCATTTTATCGATTAATTCCAAATTAATCGTTCTCTCTCTTCAAATAGTATTTTATCCCAGATAAAATATCTCTGCAATTAATCCTAGATTAATTATGTTCGAATCATCCATCATCGGTGAATCTTCGGGAAGCGACCTATGAGATCCATGGATATGTTGGCAGTAAATCCGGTCGTCGGACTATCCGAACACGTACGTACCTCGTACTATATTTTTACTGATTTACGAGACATGGTTGGCTTCTAGCAAAGCACCGTGCCTACCCAATTCTCTAAAAATATTCTTAAAGGAATATATAATCTATGTCAGGCGTAGTATACGTAGTATTGCGTATTGCGAACTAGTATCGGATGTCACATGCAAGGCCTGAGGCTGGAATAGTGTCTGCCCCGTACGAAGCATATATCGGATTACAAGCAACTAGTCTCTTTAATCGGATAATCATGACCTTGTCATATTATCCCGATGGTTGCAACAAATTAGAGTACCAGTTATGTATCCTTGTGTGATCATCATCTCCATATGACTGAAGTGATACTTCCGTCTTGACATCACACCCAATACACTACGATTCTCAATAAACCCAGAAGAGGCGTACACAGAACCTGTTAAAGTCCTGGACGACCAAAACCAAAGCGTATTGATTGTCGCAAGTACTAGCGATGCAAGTCTCAAGTTAAGACCAAATACACATACCCTGATGCGGATTCCCATAGACACATAGTCATACTACCAATGGGATTCTGCGGGGTCTATCCAGAGCGAAGTTGTTTCCGTACCATCGGTAAACACAACCTCGTATCACACTTGCATAAGTATCCAATACTTAAATATATGAGAACTATGATGTTACGCTTCCATAACACGCACAAGTGCAATACTAGTCTATTCCGCATTATCGATGTCCAATCTCGATAATACTACGACTATGGATATTTAATGATTAAACTGTTATGGATTGATACTGTCTCATATCTTATAATCCGGAATTAATCATAAGGACTTTTATCATTTATATATTTAAGTAATCAAATTACAAAATGATAAAATACAATTTCCATTGTCACATAGTTAATTTGTACAAAAACCACAATGTCTTTTACAAATAGTGACGATATGGGTCATAATTGTCCAATAGTATATGATATGTAGAAATCATTTGGTAGTGATTTGAAATCACTTAAATTTTTATTTGACAAATTTGGACTAAAATGATCAAAATGTAAACTTTGGGGTCTCACTGCAATTAAGGGAAAAATTTAATTTGGGTAAAAAATTGAGTTTTTAAGTATTGAGAAACTACAATAAATAAATTTTTTTAATTGCCCAAGAAAAATTATTGAAATCGAAAAATTTAATTTTCCACATTCCACTGCGTAGAGCGAGTTTGATTCTAAACACATGATTGATTATGCATTTAAATTTAATGTTAATCTAATCTTTGTTTTATGAATGCATGTATTTATTTAATTTGATTAAATAAAGTGAATAACATCTTTTGCGGAAAATCCGTATTAGAAATAAGGTTTTATAATTCATATGTATTTTATGCATGTTTCTTTGTCCGTCTTGTGAATACAGTTTATGGATGAATATTCTTCGACTATATCCTTGAACGTGCCAAAACTGTGAGGATATAGTCGATAGAAATTTATTTACACTGGATAAATATATGATATTAAGTAAATTCCAGCGAAAGCGGAATCCTGAACGTGCCAAAGCTGTCAGGTTACGTAGATATCTTGAATTTATCATTGACAAATTTAACCTTGGTATGTATCATTGAGAAGATTTAAGAATGTTTAATTTTTATATATTTATAGATTTTTATATGCCATACTTATAATTATTATAATCATACATATATATATATATATATATATATATTACATGTGTACTCACTTGATCTGGTGGCGCGCACGCTTTGTTGCTTTCCATGCTTTTCTCTACGTGGCTCCCACCATTATCATTTTCCCGTACTAGCATGGGCCCCGCATGCCCCTTGTCACGTGGCTTGTGATCCCACACTTTTCAGTTTTAACGCTACACTAACAGTCGCTTATACGGTTATACCATCTTATTATTATTTTGGGTTATTTACGTTTTACTACTAAAATTATGATAAAATAAGAATTGAGTATTATGAATATTAACATATTACATTTTATTACTAAACTTACATAAAATTTAACATTTTACTATTTTTTCATCCAAATCGTTAGTTGACCGTCAGTTGATCATTACATCATGCTAACATCGTAAGGATAAATAGTCTTAACCCACAAATTATTATAAATGATAAATATTCTAAAAAAATTAAGGGTAATTTTGTCATTACGAAATGAAGAACAAAAATAAAAACTAAAAAAGATATTGACAATACGATTACTCATTGTCTTTATTGTTCCCCTCCACTGTCAATAATATAATTGAAAAAAGAATTAATGATTCTTTAGTACATCTCTTTTATTGTTATACTTTAAAGTATTTTGGATATTATGAGAATGTTAATTATTAAATTATTTTGGTAAATTAAATTCTTTATTTTGTTGGGTTTTATGGACGTTTAGAGATTAAAGTATTTTTATAAATGTTATTATTGATTGCATATCTTTTATTCTTATATATAAGATTTAGATATGTTTTTAAGGGTATAATTATAATTTTTACTTTTATTTTATTTTGAGGATAAAACAGTTTTTTTAAAGGTCAACTAATGGTTTAGATGGAAAAATAGTAAACTGTTAAATTTTATATAAGTTTAGTAATAAAGTGTAATATGTTAATATTCATAGTACCTAATTGTTATTTTATCATAATTTTAATAGTAAAACGTAAATAACTCTATTATTTTCTTATAATTTATATCTCTCTATTAGGTTTTTAATTTATAAACGTATTTTTATTTTTATAAATATCTTTTAGATTAAGAAATATTAAAAGATTATTCTACAGACGATTATTAATTTAACTTATCGAATGTTGGTAATAATTAATATTTTATTTATTTTTAAAAAATTATCAAATTTACACTCAGAAAATGGTTAAAATTCAGTTTCACTAATTTTTTTTTTTAAATGTTCAGTTTTCCACTCAAGTTCAAAAATTGTTCACTTTTCCACCCAGATGTTAACAACGTTAGAATTTTACCGACGTTATAAAAGTATTTCGGTCATGTGATAATGTTAAGGTGGAAAATTGGGTATTCTTTCAATTTTGGGTGGAAAAGTGAATACTATTTAAATTTCTGGTGGAAAAATAATACCTTAATAGATTTTGAAGAATTTCAAGTAAAGAATTATGAATTTTCAAGTGTTTATATATGTAGGGACGATAGTTATATTTGAAAAGATCAGAAAAAATCTAAATTCGCCTTAAAAAATACGAATAGAGAAATAAATTTCTAAGATATCCACGAATCCAGATCCATATTTGCTTGACTAAAGTACTGATGTAGTGCAAATGAATGAGAAAATATAATTTTGACTATAAATATTACAAGAAAAACACTTGTCTGACAAAATATAGATCTGAATATATATGGATCCGGATTTAGATCTGCATAACATTTTTACGGATCTGGATGATGTATTATTTTTGCGGATTTTCGGATATTCAAATCCGTTAAAAATTCAATTTTTTTTTTTAAATTTTTTAATTTAGACATCCAAAATAAAATAAAATAACATTCATAATTAAATAATATCCATTTAACTTCCAAAATAATATTTACAATTCACAATACATCCAAAATAATCTAAATATAAAATTGTTCAATTTTCCATCCAAAGTTAAAAAAAAATATTCATTTTTCTACCATGATGTTATCAAATGATTGAAATACTTATATGACGTCAGTAAAATTCTAACAGTGTTAACGTCTTGGTGAAAAAATAAATATTTTTTGAATTTAAGGTGAAAAATTAAATACTTTAGAATAAGAAAATCATAATTTCCCTTGATTTTTTTTTTTTTTTTTTTTTTTGTATAAAAATGACTATTTTTGGTAAGCATTCTGGCTACACACGTACACACAGCACTTAATAGATACATCATACATGCAACCAACAGTGGCAATCATCATCACATCATGAATTGCGGTAAGATCCCATCAAAAGAAAAAGATTTGTTGATGGGTCCTACCTCCAACGAAACTGAATAATTCTATCTTAACAAACTGATTATAATTTCCATAAATATAATCCGCTTAACTAGTAAAAGTTTTTACTTGATTAAAACAACACGCCGCTAAAAGACAATTCCCACTTCCCAGTTTTGTTCTGTTCCCATTCACCTGGGATTCAGTCCTAGTCCCAGACTACTTTTATATTCTTTTCCCATAATGCCTTGCACATATATTAAAATCGTTCATTTTCTTTCTCAAATAAGGAACAGTTTGTCTTCTCATATTAAATTAGGATTTAATTCAAAAGGGAACTATTCTCGGTCAAGTCTGCCTATTGGATGCATATGGAGAGCAAGTCAGATCTAGCTGCCTCGAGTTCCCCTGTAAACCAGAATCTTTGGATAAATTATGGAATGCAAACGTTCCACAGAAGGTCAAAATATTCACGTGGAAGGGTGTTGGTTCCATTTTTGTTGGTAATATGTAATAAAATATATTCAATTGAGCTGTAATAAGTCTTGAAGATATCAAAGCAATTGGATAAGTATTTGGACAATATCATATGGAGATATCAGAATGATGTTCACTCTTTTGAATATTCCAGAAGATTTAGAGCTTTAATTGACATGAGGTCAGTTGCATTGGAAAGTAGACTCGAAGACGATCACACATATATAAATAACGCATGATTTGGCCAAGGGATGAGAAAGTTACAAGTATTTTAATTACACTTGAAAATCAGTCTGCGACCTGTGTTCGAGTTGCGTTCATATTTGTGTTCGACCATTTGGAGGCATAAACTTTACGTTTGAGTTGCGTTTTAAGTGCGTTCGAATGCCCGTGCGTAAGTAGAAGATTTTGGACAGTTTTTTAAGACAAAATAACACTAGGAAACCTTTTCCTTTTCCCTACCTATATAAACAAACATTGAGCCTACTTCACAGGGGTTGAAAACACATTATCTTGAGCCTAAACACATTCTTAGTTTTCAATCTTCTTGTTCTCACCTTGAAGACTTATTTGCTTTTCTTGTCTTATTTGTTTGTGGTGAGATTGATCTCGATCCTTGACCCGTTTAGCTATGGAAAGAAACCAACCCTTAAAATGTCACTCATTCTTTGATGAGACATAGTATTTACATTGGAAGGTTCACATGAGAGCGTTCCTAAAATCCTTAGATTAGAGAGTCTGGATGAGAGTTGAGTACGAGTGGAAACCCCTCGTGGTTATGGTTGATGAGGCCTCTTCCCCTAAAGACAAACTAACATGGACTAAGGATGACTTTGATGCTAGCAATAGGAACATCAAAGCAATTAATGCCATTCATGGTGCTATTTGCTCTGCTGAATTTAGGAGGATTTCTATGTGTGGGATAGCCAATGATGCTTGGGACATCCTTCAGACTGTGCATGAGGGCACATTGTATGTTAAAAATAATAAACTCCAAGAGCTTGCCGCTAGGTTTGAGGTCGTTAGTATGAAAGAAAATGAAACCTTTGATAAGTTTTATGTTGAGATTAACGACATCGCCAACTCAAGTTTTAACCTAAGTGAGACTATTCCTACCAATAGAATAGTGAGGAAAATCATGAGATTCCTGTCTGACAAGTTCTTACCTAAGATCACAGCCATCAAAGAGAGTAACAACCTAGATCACCTTAAATTAGAGGACCTCATAGGAAAACTGCAGGTATATGAGAAAAAAAATTCCTGATTTTAAAAAGCCCAAGACTATAGCGATGAAGATCGCGAAGGAAGTTGTTCATAATCCGTCAAGTGATGATGATAATGATAATCTCACGAATCATGATTTGGCCATGTTTGCAAAGAAGTTTAAGAAATTTCTTAAGCTGAAGAAGAATGGCTGTGATAGAGATATAGATGATAAGCCTATAGAGAGTAGGCATAGTAGGAGAGGTTATAAAGAGGATAGAGGTAGAAAACCCCGTGGTATTCAATGCCATGAGTGTGAAGGGTTTGAGCACATTAGATCTGAGTGTTCCACTTACCTAAAATCCAAGGGTAAGAAAGTCATGGCAGCCTCGCTTAGTGATTCAGAAGATGGCTACACTTCTGATGAGTCTCCTAAATATAAGAGTAATTTTATGGCCTTTGCTACTAGTGTGACTGGTGAGAGAGAGTAACATAGTAGTGATGAAGATGTTAGATCTGATTTCTCTCACAATGAGTCTATAGATGAGGATAGTCTTCAGGTAGCCTATACTGAATTATTCAATGAGAGCCTATCTATCAAGAAGAAGAACATAGAGGTCAATAAGAGGCTGAATGAAGTAGAGCTAGAAAAGAATAAAACTCAAGCTAAGTTTGAGCAAAGCCTTTTGACGATAGATGACCTCGAGGAGAGGAATAGAGGTCTAGTTGATAGAGTTAAAACTTTAGAAACTGAACTTGAAGATGCTAGAACCCAGTTGTCTGCGTTTTTTAGTGGGAATAAAAAACTAGACCCTATGTTAGGGATTAATGTTGAGCCTAATTACGATAAGACGTCATCATCTAGAGCTGTGTCTGTCCCTCATAAACATGACTTAGGCAAGAAGCATTTTGAGTGCAGTCATGTGATTCCTCATGATATTCCTCGTCTTGTGACCAAACCTCGATCTAGAGGTATGATAGGTAAACCTCGCTCTCATCCGAGGTTTGTGCCTGTTTGCCATCACTGTGGCAAGACATGACACATAGGCCTAAGTACTACATGCTGCACAAATATAAGAAAATGCCTAAGAGTGTACCATCTAGGTTTGATTCATCAAATCTAGTGTCTCAAGTTTCTGCACTAACCAAACAAGCAAAATTCTTAGTGAGAAACTTGTTGTGTTGACTATGAATTCTCAAGTGGAAGAGATTCCTAAGACAATTTGGTTGATGAAGTAAGATGACTTCCCATCTACTTCTGAATACCTTGATCCTGACATGTGTGATGATAGTGCACTTCAGTGTAACTCTTCTTAGAAGTTGAATTTGTTTTCCCATTGCATGTGTGTGTGCACGCGCGTGTGTGTTTTATGTTTAGCACGACTATTTTTTTATTTTATTTTATTTTCACTGCACATGGGTGTATATTTGTCTTGTTTTTCTTGTGTGTCCGATGATATATAGGATGGAAATCCGGACATAAATTTCATAGCCGATTCCGAATAGACGGTAGTATGATCTGCACTCGGGATACAACTCCACGTACCATTGGATATTGACAAGTCATTATTGTTGGGGTTTTAGCGCAGGCGCAGCGGACGCTCACAGTTTCGGGCGAAATCGTAACTTTAAAAACTTTTAAAATTACCAAATAAATTATTCAATATCCAATATGAATAATTCATTCATATTTCACCTAAACATATTTATTCGATATCAAATAACGACATAAATAGATTAGAAATATCACGAAACTTTTAAGAAAATATTTTTCCACAAAATGGCATAAAACACGTTTTTGTCCGAACCGACCAACCAATACACATGAGGGCTGCCCATGTCAACCCCAATAGTACTTGGGCAGTTCATGGGCTGCCCGAACAGTGACCAATTCATTGTTTGGATAGCAAACACCCGGTAAGCCCGAAACTCACTCGGTAACGTTATTTTTCACCGTTTTCGCATATTTCAACTCCGAAATAATTTCCGGAAATTGTTCCAATGCGCAAAACACATCCAATACATTTATAAAACATAATTTTCATCACCAAAATCACAGAAATTCCCGATCTGATTTGGTAACCAAAAATATCATTTTTCATGCTTTAAATCCAATTTTCTCAACATTAATCATATTAATAGTTACACCAACCAAAGTCACCACAAATGAAGAACTCAATAACAATTATAGGAGTTACAAGAGTGGTCATAACACTCTAGAATGGCAACAAGTCATCAAATGACAAAATTGAATTAATATTACACTAATAATATCAAATCTAACTTCACACATGCATTAAGCCTCCAAATCCATCCACAAAATCAAAAAGCCCCAAAATCTAAGAAAGGAAGAAACCTTAGAACTCGTCTAGATACTCAAGAACAATAAATAAACTTTCTAAATTTAAGAGTTATGAAGATTACCTCCAAATCTCCTAATTTCCTTCAATTTTTTCTTGATTTCTTCACTTTCTTCCTTGATTCTTCAAGAAAATTTTGGGTGCTTTTATGCTTGTTAGGTTCGTCCATGGAGGTCTTATTAATGAAGAAAACAAAATTTTCCAACTTAAAAACAATGCTTGACTGACTTAGGAAGGGCATTTTGGTCATTTGTACAATTTAATCTAATTAAATAATAATAAACTTTAAGTTAACAAATCCAATTTGTAAAATTTAAGCTTAATATAATCATGCCACATGTTACCAATAATAATCAAATATATTGCATAATAATTATGTAATATTGAAATAATTTAATTATCTAGATATTTAATATTTAAACATCTAAAAAATTAATTAATGCGATTATTATTATATATGTATTTTTATTTACATTAAATAACAAATACATATATTAATGGCATGTGTCAAAGTCTCATTTGATAATTAATTAATATGTATCAAATCAAATTTTGTATCAAATACAAATACACATTAATTATTAATTGACCGAAATGCCCATAATACATGTATTTTCATTTAACTGGTTAAATGATTCGAATTAACTCATTTAATCCGGTGAAGTATTATGAATAATCTATATTATTCATAACGCATTGCCCAAGTGCTCAGCGAGTACACTTCATATTGTGAGACTCTCTAAGTTTAGGTTTATCTGTCACGGAATCCAATTTCGTGTCCATAATTCACCCACTCATGAATTATGACGACCAAAACAAATCTCGCTAAACTATGCAAGTCGAGGTCATTGCATACGTATAATCCCTCCACACACGCTATCAATATTATACCGGGGATATAGATAAAAACGTCAAATCCCTAAGGTATAATATAGTTGACTTTTAAATTTACGATTTCTAAATAACACTCGGAACTCGCTTCCGAAGTATACCACGGCCATGGATTTACTAGATCGCAAATACGTACAAGATACATATTCCTTGTACACAAGATTGACAGATTATATCTTATACTCACATGATATCATGAGCATCAGTCCACACCCAACGAACAGACAGAGGTCTGATCTAAATAGATCGGTGACGTGACTGCCATCAAAGTGTGAAGGATATCTCATATATCCACAGTGGTATCTCAAGTCGAATGACCACTATGCTACTCGACTCGAGAAGATTCCTATTGACGTTGGTGTACCATCTATTAGGAAATCATCGGTGAGTCATTCAGTGTTTATCAAATAAACATCTACATGTCTATACGAGTTTCCCAAGACTCATGGTTCATTGGGATAAACCATCAGACCAAGTCACGATATACGACATGTACTGGTCTCAACGGATTTTACTAACCGACCTGTGTCAGTAAATCTTGACCATGAACTTTATTTGATAATATACTTCTAGTAGTGACACTTCCCAATTTCAATTACAAACTACTTTGTAACTACGCACTATAAAATATATTATCGGGTCTTTGTCTAATATATACATATCACTATCCATATTTAGTTTCAATTCAATCGTAATTAGATCGAATATGTATATAAAAGCAAGAAGTACTACCATAAATAAGTAATATTATGGAAAAAATGAATTGTTCGTATTCATGAATCGGACATAAATACTATCTAGATTGGCACTCCGAGCACCAACCCTAACAATTTTTCCCACTTACTCTAGTGCCAATCCACGGTATCATATACACATCTAAATATGTATTACATACGCATGGTCCTCAAGAGTTGACCTAGCACTAAAAAGGTAGGCAACAAAAAGTAAGCCCGCTATAACATATTGAGTTTGTCCAACAAACCCAATTGTTTTCCTTAACCAGCATCATTTATATATTGTATAACCTAAGTTATACATCAATATGACTCAGTTGCGACATCAATATTGTGCTACAACTACTGAGTTGTCTATGTATTTAGAGATCAAATCCAATTATTATGAGACAACCGCAAACACAATACAAATATCAAAACTTCCAATCTATAAGGACATCATGTAACTTCATAAGTCAATACTTCATAAGTCACAACTAATTCCACTAATATAGTAGAATCTACCGTGACACTCCCACTGCATCTTTTCTGACTCTATATGACATAAACCATCTAATCTTATAATTGTTGGGGTTGGTGCTCAGAGCGCCAATTCTCGGTTGTATTTCTTTGAGAATACTACTGTAAGACGTTATTATTATGAATAATATAAGCAGTTTCTGTAATATAATATATCTTTTAATATGGTAAAGACGTAATGATCTTAGAATGACTAGTCATGATGTTATTGCAAAGGCGTCGCAACTGACATTGAATTGTATCATGACGTTGTCATTCTCAGACGGTTCCTGGTCAATGTTTACACTACTTGGTCAGTATAGTAAACCCGTTGAGACCGGTACATGTCGTATACTGAAATATATGATTCCAATGGTTTCTCAATAAACCATGAGTCTTGGAGACCATATAGACGTGTAGGTGTTTATAGTGGATAAACACTGAACGACTCATCGAAGATTCTTAATGAATGGTACACCAACGTCAATAAGAATCTTCTCGAGTTGAGTAGCACTTGTGATTCTTCGACTTGAGATACCACTGTGGGCGCATGAGACATCTTCCACACTTAGATGGCAGTCACGTCACCGATCTATTTAGATCAGGCCTCCGACTGTTCGTTGGGTGTGGATAGATCCTCAGGGTGTTCTGTGTGTATCGAGATAGGATCCGTCAGTTCTGTGTACAGAGCATATGCAGTCCATATGATTAGCAATCAGATAAAAACCATGGGCCCGTGGTACACTTTAGAAGTCAGTTCTAAGTTTTCTTTTAGAGATTGCTAATAGAGACGTCGACGGGATTGCCCCCATAGAGATTTGACGTTTACATCTATATCTATGGGATATATCTGGATACCTGTGAAGGAGGAATTATACATTTTCCATGACCTCGACCTGTATGATTCAGCAAGTTTATCCGTGGTCGTCATAATTTACGGGTAGGTAAATTATGGACACGAAATTGGATTTCGTGACGGATATGCCTGAATTTAGAGAGTCTCACTAATGAAATATACTTGTAGAGCACTATGGAAACATTTATAAATAATATTGATTATTTATAGAGTCGTTTAAAGGTTAAACGAAAAATGCATGTGTTAGGACCCGATAGTCATTTCCTATTTTTTTTGTGTATTTGCATTTAATGTTAGATTAATTCAAATACACATTAATTAATTGTCAAATTGAGATATTTGACTAATATCATAAATATATATGTATTTGATATTTATTGAAAATATAATACATATATTTAATATATTTGTATTTAAATAATTAAATAATTATTTAATTGTTAAATGATTAAATTAATTAAAATATAAATGTGTTAAAGTTGTGATAAATGTTGAGATGACTTCAAGATGCTTTACTTGACTTTAATAAATTCATTAAAGTGTTAATGATTTTTAAAAGACAAGTGGGCAAGTTGGCTTGAATGAAATAAATTGAAAAAATATTAGTATTTTCCTTTTTGTTGAATTCGGCCAAGGCCTAAAAATGTCTAAGTGTTAGATATTTTTTCATTAACCAAAAATCTTATCCAAAACTCCATTAAAAGAAAACAAAAGAAGCTTGAGAGGAAGAAGAAGAAAGACAAAGACAAAATCAAAGATAACTTGGATTTTAGTAAGTATTTCCGACTTGCCATTAGAGAGAAAAATGTTCCTCTTGTTGTTGGCTTCATCTTGTGATGTTCTTATGTTTTTCTATTCTTTATTCTTTGTGTTTTTGGAGGATGGAAGTTTGAGGATAGGGTTATGCATGTATAAAGATCATAGAATGCTTCTAAGGTGTTAATTAGCATTCTTTTAATGGTTTAAGAAACTAGTTGACATTCTAGAGTTATTGACCCACTATTAAGTGACCTAGAATTTTTCTATTGTTATTTCATTGTGGTGAGGCCTGATTGGGGTTGTAGAAACTTGATTGAAGTGTTGGATTTAATTAATTTGGTCTAATTTGTCCAATTTGTTGAAATTGAAATATTATGGTTTAAGACCATTTCCAAATTTAGAGCTTTTCATTTATGTTGTGTATTTGGATGTTTATATGATGCATATAAAATATTGGGTTGATTGGATTTCATCTTAACGTGTTTTGAACATATAAAGTGCAAAATGCACAATTTCCTCACCTTAGTAGGCTCTCGGCCTTGGCACAATATTTAGGGATTTTATGTTACAATTTGTATTTGATATTAATGACATGTTAAATTCATCTTAGAAATGATTTAGAATCATCCAAAATTGTTTTGAACAATTTAGGACTAAAATGAACAAAATGTAAAGTTTTCGGACAATTCGGTAATTACCAAGAAATTTGATTTCTTGTGTAATTTTTCAGAATTTGATAATTGGATAATTAAATAAAAAAGTTTATTTAATTGATCCGAGAAAAAAGTTTTGAAATCGAAAAATTTTGATTTTCACTGTTCCGCTGCGTTACCGGATTTCCGCCACATAACCCATTCAATAATAAGACTCAAAACTAATTTGATCATAATGGTTGCAGACTATATTCTCCATGAATAAGAAACTCATTCTTAATATCTCAAAGATAACAAAGAAAATATTTCTAGACCCATCATATGGTCTACATCGTATCAAAATAACTCATAAAAATTACAACTAAATTGATATATTTAATCGTACATAATATAGTATTCATTATGCCATCATCCTATGATGCATAAGATTGACTAGATATTCTAATCAATTTCTCTTTCGGAAAATGATTCATCCTTTATGAAAGATGAATACTATATAAAATAGACACACTAACTGTCAAACAGTTATACTAACTGTCTCACATATAGTCTTGCTGTATCCTTTATTATATCAAATCTAATGCATGACTAATGGGAATATCTCACAAGTCTCTTATTTTTTATCATATATAAAACTTTATATCGAATATAAAAAAGACTACTCCCACTGCTTTCACGGAGAAAAGAAGACTTACGTAAACATTTTACCTTACAAACATCTCATTAATATATTAATAATGATAATGTCGTTTTGATATACAATACTAGAAAGAGAATTGTACGCTCCCACTGACCCTACTATCAAATATGTATTCTCTATGCTTTGATAAAATCAGACAATCTAAATAATATCAAAATTAAAGAACACAGATTTTCGGAAAGCTCATCTGAGTCTACAGTAGGCTCTATAAGCTAGTATACCAAACTGCGATCTTAGCAGAATACAAACTCCAAGGCCATTCCAGAATGAATTCTTCAAACATAGAAATCACAATGGATCTCTTCTTCGAAGAAACCATTCAGGAATGTCACTTTGTATTCTTTAGCCAAAATACATAGTTTAATATCAACATTAACCATCAGATCTTTAATTGTTCAATTAGTACAACTCGAGATAAGTTTTCTCAGAATCTACGATAGATTGTTGAGTATAACATTTCTCACTGTCATACTATAAATGTCAAACCTTTAATAAGCTTACTTTGCTTTTGCTGCGCAAATAATTTGCACATTTTATGAACGATTCATAACGAAAACTTAATCAAGTTCAAAATTTGATCGTAGTACGCTACGAACAACCTTAGATCTATGGTTTAATGCTAACTTCCGGAATCGATATCAAATATCACTCCCACTATAAATTATAGGATAATTTTCTTCAATAAGAAAACAACAGAACCGTTAAGTATCAAATACTTCGCAAATGATTCTGACATCTTATTGGACTTATATGGAAGGTGTCTAAAGGTATTTTCATCTTATTAATTATGTAGTTTCATTTATAGTTTATCACTCTCCACATTTAACTTCAATAAGTCAAGTATTTTCTACAATCGTTAACATCTAATGTTACACACCAAGTAATAAAATAATTTTATTACTCGAGATCGTAGAAAAGATGTTCTATCAAATGGAATACAATATTCTATTAAATAGAATAAATGATATATTTTTACTCGTACCTCTGAGGCGTAAATACTTTTCAATTATATAACCATTATACAAAAGAAAGATTCAAATCTCAAACTTTTCAAGATTCAAATTTTCTACTTATACATATCATATACGTAACTATAGAAACTAATGGATCCTTAATTAAAAGGATGAATTCGTGTAACTGGAGCATATCCCAAAGAGTATTGAAACTAATTCGGTAACACTCAATATCAAACGAATCAAATCATATAAGATTCGATTTCTCTCACTCACCAATTCCATCACGATGGAATCGTAGAAGAATAATATTGAGTAAGAATCACATTCATTGAATAATCTTAGAACTAATTGTCATAAATTCATATGTCTGATCGTATCAAATATTTTTGAACAATTCAAAGATTCACGATGAATTTTAAAGATACAATTTTAAAAACTTCAAATCAAATATCTTTGAACCAGTCAAAATATTCTATTCGCGTTTCATAAGAAACATATTGAAAGTTCTCGATCCATTCAAGACGTTCAATATGTGTTCTATTAGAAACACGCAACTATGTCATGACAACTCATTAACTAAGTTATGAAGTAAAGAAAACTATCCAAGATAATTTATAATTCATTAAACTACATACATCCAATGTATTAGTTTAATAAATTTGTGGTCCAATGACGATCATTGGTTAAATGAGATTTAATCACATTCCCATAATACAACATTTATTAAATGGATAATGATATGTAGTGTGATCTCGTATCAGACCATCATTTACCATACGGAATAAACATCTAATGCTTAAGTGATAAAATCTTATAAAGCACTATTCTAAGTTATTTAGTTAACCGAATATTTTTCTTAATGTTTATCTTTTCATCAATGACACTACTAGTCATATTAAAATATGAAATAACCGTTTATAAAGATTAAGTAACTATCCAATAGTTGCGAGTTCTGATATCAAATATCAAAACAATCATTAAGCAATATTTTAAATAACTAGACGGGAGATCTGGTATCCAATACCTCTAGTTATCGTATTATGAGAATCAATATTCTCTACATACAACAATACACATCTCCTTTCTTTAGATTTATTATTTGCCTTCAACTATTCACAACAATTGCAAATAATTGAATAGCAAACTGTGTCAGACATATTACCTCTAAAGGTCACTAAAGCCAAGAAAAGTCATTATTAGATAAACAAATACCTAATGAGGTTTTCTTAATGCTAGTCAAGAATCTCGAGACATGAACTAATTCACGTAAATTTTTACTGCAAAAGAAACTATTCTCTCTAAACTATTATATCCTAAAACGGATATCTATTTAGATTACCTAATGTGACTTAGTAACTAAGTCACTAACCATCTTGATTTTTCAAGAAAATCGGAACAACAGTTTTCGATGGTTTAGACTAATCTAACAATATCCAAGCCTCCTATTAATCTACAACATATTCTAGAAAACTGCAACAATAAGTGAAGTCAGAAAACATATAGATAAATATGCATGCAGTGGATTAGAAGTTTAATTATATATACAATAGAATAAAGGAAACAAAAGCGCCAATTTTCATAATATTACACACTGCCTTAGTTATGGATTTTTAACCCAGCAGTGTCTCCCACTACTTTACATAATATCATAATCCCCAACGAAAAACGGGAATCCAATAATTAAATTGAATTCCATAGTGAGAAGTAGACTCATGAATATATTTCGACTCACAACTTTGACACGTTATCGCCTATGTATATTCATAACTAGACAACTCATTACCAATCACACTAATTGTGACTCCTGATTTTGGTCCTGATCGTTTCTCGTTATGACAGCTTTGGCACGTTCACAGAGAGGCGTATCAAGACTTCACTTGTCATTGACAAACTCAAGCTACCGATGTAGTCCTGACAGCTTTGGCACGTTCAGGATTTCCACTTTCACTTGAATTTGTCTCTTATCATATAAGTTCTACCGGCGTAAATGAACTACCATCAGCCATAACTGCACAGCTTTGGCATGATACAACTACAACATCAGGAAATCATTTGCATCCGTACTGACAAGGCGGACCAAGAAACAAGTATCCCTAATACTAGTTACTTTAATGCCTTATTTAAGTGGGTATATTCCTTAAGTGGGTTTTACTTTAAATCAAATGCAGATTTTAATCTAGATCAATTTCTTAATAGTTTAATTCTACATGGGAAAACATAACTTAACTTAACCATTAAATCTCAGTTATGTTTTTCCGTTAGCGTAGAACCAAAAGTTGAGAAACATCTAAATTACATGCATGTGTAAATATCAAAATTGGATTATATATCATATATCAACTTATCAAATCAGAGGCGTCTTCAGAACCAAGCTACATGGAAAGGTATGACCTGAGGTCACTCTTTTAATATTTTTTCAAATATGAGATTCTGATTTCTATACAGTATTTCCGGCCGGACGTGCACTACATTTGGCCAGACGTGCACTACATCCAGTCGGACATGTATACATACCTCTAGCCGACTGTATATAAATTAAGCCACGTTCACTGTTTTTCTGTATCTCATTTGCGTGCTTAGCTATTTCGTATGTCTCTCGTTGTTATATCATGATTAGTGAAATCACACATGTAACGTAAACGTACGTATTGCTCAAGTAGTGTAGAAATATAGACCCCACGAGGACTTAATTTCTACTGTTGTTATTAGTTATTGATTATATTTATTTACAGGTATCTAATTAAGGTGAGAAAGGAATGATTGCTAGATTGGTTGGTTGAATGTGGATTTGCTAAATGAATAAATAAAAATATAAAATAAAACAAAGGAAATTAATAATAAAGAAAACAAACATCTAGGGTTGTGATTCCACATAATATTATTCTAATGATGAATTGATTCTCTTATATATGTGCAATAAATTAATTTGTTAACCTGGAACACAAAGATATGCAAAAGCCTCTGTCGATGGTCAGATGCAAACACCCAAAATAACCCAATTAACTATATATCTATGTTAATCAAGTTACCTGAATTCATTAAGTTCAAGTTCCAATTGTGGTTACCCACGCCCGACAGGTATATGTCTATCTTGGAAGGAAATCTCCCTAAGGGAAATCAACCCTAAGGTGAGATCGTGAGATATTGATTCTAAGGCTGTAACCTAAAATGATTGAGCAAATATTGTGGTGATTGGCTCTGACATCCATGGATAGTTGTTAGGCTGGACAACAGGCCTTTGAAAACCTGATTTGGGGTATATTTTCACCTCTTAAAGCTCGTAATGCTTCCATCGTCCAATAGTGATCCATTTTAATCACCTGAAAATAAAAGAAAGAAATAAAAATTACAAATAAAAATAAGAAAATTAGATACAAGTAAAATAGATAGCTTCAAAATTAATAACGCAAGAAAAATAAGTCCCCAGCAACGGCGTCAAAAACTTGATCGGTGAAATCACATACATAACGCAAACGCTCGTATCGCTCAAGTAGTATAAAAATATAGATCCCACGGGGACTTAATTTCTACTGTTGTTATTAATTATTGATTTTATTTATTTACAGGTATATACTTAATGTGAGAAGGGAATGATTGCTTGATTGGTTGGTTGAATGTGGATTTGCTAAATAAATAAATAAAAATATAAAATAAAATAAAGGAAATTAATAAAAAAGAAAACAAACATCCAGGGTTGTGATTCCACACAATATTATTCTAATGATGAATTGATTCTCTTATATATGTGCAATAAATTAGTTTGTTAACCGGAATACGAAGATATGCAAAAGCCTCTGTCGATGGTCAAATGCAAACACCTAAAATAACCCAATTAACTATATGTCTATGTTAACCAAGTTACGTGAATTCATTAAGTTCAAGTTCCAATTGTGGCTACCCACGCCCGACATGTATATGTCTATCCTGGAAGGAAATCTCCCTAAGGGAAATCTACCCTAAGGTGAGATCGTGAGCTATTGAATCTAGAGCTGAAACCTAAAATCCCTTCCTCAAGTTCAATTTAAGTTTACCACATCAATCTTATTGGTGATCAGACAACAAGAAGCATTAAATTTAAGATTCAATAAACAAAATTAAGCTTAAGATTCAATAAACAAAACCAAAGCATTAAACATAATATAATTAAATCAATTATTAAACTTATGAATATTGTAATTCATTACTTCCCTATATTAAAAATAAAAAATTGGGGTTAGGGGATCCACCTTTACTATTTCAAATCTAGAAATCTCTCTTATTATAATATATAAATTTGCATTTTATTACCAACCGGCCATATAGGCGGTATCCTGATTAAGTCATGAGATAATTAATTCCAACCGACCATAAATGTGGTATCCAATTAAGTCAGGTTAAAATCAATTTAATTAAGTCCAACCGACCATAAAGGCGGTATCCAATTAAGTCAAATTTTAGGATAATTCATATATTATAATTTAAGGGAGATTAATCTAAATTATCATAATAAAGGTTTCACCCTTCCCCCAGCGGAAATTAACTACAAAACATAAAAGAAATATAAAGTAAATAAACTACTATTACTACTAGAAATAAAAAATAATTAAAATACTAAAAATAAATACAAACAAGATACAATCTTTAGATCCTTATTAAGAACCTTAAGGAAAGTATCATTACTACTACTAAAAATTAATATATATATATATAAACAAGGTACAATCCTCAGATCCTTATTAGAAACCTTAAGAAACGTATGAATTTGGAAAATGAAATTAACTTCAATTTATAGGTAAATTTCGGCCTTGCGCGTCACGACACAAAGTGCTTGCGCGTCGCGACTCGTCGTTGATTCTTGAAACGTATACGCGGCTTTGACGAGATGATGACACATGGCACGCAGCTGTCGGTAGTTGAATTATTGGCTCGATTTCGCAACGCGTGAGGGCTTGGCGTCGCGATGCTGATGTCATGCTGATGTAAGGAATGACGCGTGTGGGCAGATTGAATTATTATGCGGATGTCATGATGACGTGATGATGACACATGCGATGACGTGTGTCGACAGCATAATAACTGAGGCGCGTCGCGACGCATGATTCCATTTTTACCTTTTTTGTCTGTTTTCTGTCGTTTTAGCCCCAAGTTGATTCCATTGAGTCCCAAAACTTTATTTATCTTCAAAACACACAAAAACACATCAAAATATTCATAAAACCTGAGAAACCATATAAAATATTAGGTCAAAGGGGCGGTAAATAGTGATACATTTTCCGCTCATCATTTCACAATGCATGTTTAATGGTTTTATTCTAGTGTTTATTTTGTGATAAACATGTGTTTATTGTACTGTCTAAAATAATACGCATGATGTGTTATGCTTGATATGTGAATTACGAACGATATCTGGTCTGACATACATTATGTCCGGCCTGATATGATTTATGTCAGGTCGTGAGACCCCGTAGTATATACGATGGAAATTCAGACATAAGTTTTATTGTCGATTACGAATGGATGGTAATATGGTCCGCACTCGGGATATAATACCACGTACCGCATGAGGATGACTATTTCATTAAAAATGTGTCTAAGATGCTTGTTTACTATATTTATGTCGGTATACGCATGCTTCCATGTGTCTAAGTTGCGTTGCATGTCCGGCCTGACTTCAACCAAGTCCGGCCGGACATGTACCATTATACTCGGCTAGGCCTCTCACAGGCCAGGTCCGTCGAATGTATGTTTAAGCCTCTCTGATTTGCCTTCTTAATATTTCATTTATCATTGCTGGAATTTTTATTATTTCATTATTATAATTATAGTTATTTAGTGTCTACCATGTTGTATTATCTACGGTTACTGTGATTTTATGCCTCCGAGTACACGGTATGTCCGACCAGACTTCTTTCAAGTCTAGTCGGAGTTTGAATATTATATCCGGCCTACTGTGGCCATGTCTGGTCGCCTCTCCGAGGCCATACTAGTGTGATGCTTGCCCCAATCTGTTTCCATTACTGTTTTATAAATATTGTAATAATTTATGGATGTTTATTTTATTTATTGTCTTTACAATTCATGATTGCACTTTGTGTGTTTTTAAATTACTTTGTGTGCGATTACATTATAAGATGTGGGGACACCTTCTTTAACCATAAATATTACAGTAGCATCAGTAAGGGACCATTCCAAACTCAAATGGGTTTAATATCGGACCTTACGAAGGGTATAGTGCGGCCTTAAATCAATTCTAGTATCTCATATCAGATGGCGACTCCCTTATTCTCTGGTTAGACCCTTGCGGGACTATCCGTACTCTTTATATACTGCAAGCCCAACAATATAGTGGTCGTCAATGTTATAGGCATGACGGTAAACCCGTTTCGCTCTTACAAGTAATTTGTTGAAATTACAATAATCAACCGCTGCTAGAGTGAACAAATCATTGTAGCAGTGGATGACCCGATTCCACAGCTAATTGTTGCGAGATTATTGTACCGTAAGCATACAGTGTCAAGTTTTAGTAAAAGATAAGTAAAGAGTGTCGAACCCACATGGATTGTAATCAATCTCTCACTAAGTACTATAATTGATAAACTTAACTTTATTTAGAAATAAATTTAAAATAAATAATTTAAAACTAAAAACCAAATACGAGAAATTCTAGACGTTTAGTTGGGAGAAACCAAGATAAAAAGGATTTTAGAGTCTGATTTCACCTAACTATCCCCTATGTATTTGTTATGTCAATCAATTATTACTCAATTATGTTGTTTATAAGTCAAGAATCCTAAATTATTCTACTCTCTCTCCCGAGTGCCAAGTGAATATATTATCAATTACAAACTTCAATATCCCTATAAAAATCTAGTAATTGACAATTCATTACACTATGTGATTCTTTGTTAATGACTTCAAAAGGATTATAGATTCTCCCGAACTCTACAAATCTCATAGGTGATATTCTCTAAATTCTATTCAAAATTCCCTGACTCGAGCGATAGATTCTAAACATGCATCATCTTAATTTGTGGCCAACAAACTAGAAACATTAAACACAAGACAATATAAATAAACTGAATCAAAACTTTATACAATTAAATTGGCAAACATCACATAGGTTCAAACATAGGCTACATAATCCTCTAGAACAATAAATTTAGTTCATGACTAAAGATAAAAATAATGAAAATATGGTCAAGAACTTAATGGATATCTTTAGAGTTTAAATAAAGAAACTAGAAGATTAAACCCGAATCGAATCCCTTCGTCTTCGGACGTCACCACATTCATCTCCTCTATTCGTACTTCAATCATCCTCCTTGAATCTCTCTAAAACATGCGTTTAGAACTCTTTACTTGTGTATTTTCTCCTTTTTAGGGTTTTGGACAAGCTTATATATTTATAGGGAAGTCTTGGAGTCCTTATGCATGTAGAACACTGAAAATTGAAGATTCTGGAAATCTGTCGCGGCGTCGCGACACCAGAAGTGGCGTTGTGACGACAAATCACCGGGAATAATGTAGGGATCCTTTCTGGGCGTCGCGACGCCATGCCAAATTTTTAAGATAGTGATTTCTGCGTATTTGGCTCTCCCGCGTGCTTGCAATGCTTCCGTAAATTCCCAAAACAAGTCCTATTGCTCCAAAATCCATTCTCCAATGCTTCATACTAATAAAACGTAAAAGAAACTACAAAATATATTACATGATACAGAATCTAACAAAATAGTAAGCTAAGAATGCAAGAATAAGTGGGTATAAACCGCACTTATCAAACACCTACAAACTTAAGATTTTGCTAGTCCTGAGCAAAAGACTAAATAAAAACTAAATAAAAATAAACAAATAAAAGTAACTAAATTAACTAGGCCACTTAAACGAGTTATAGTCTCTTGAGGGCTTGCAGCGACAACATCCACAAACGTCATTCACACACATGCAATCATGCAAAAATAAATATAAAATAAGCAAAAATAGTCATGATATTTACACACACTATTGTCATCAGAGAATGCTTACCAATGAAACCAGAGAACTTTTAAAATACTCAATGCAACTCAAATCCAAGTTTTTGATTAAATCATCTAAACCAGACTCACAGTGTATGTGTGTAAATGTTCGTTCACAGCTCGACTCCTAAGTAATCCAACTCCATGATTTCGTCTCAAAAGTTGAGATCCGATGGGTCAAACCAACCTAGATATCTCAAAAGTGCTATGTATTTGCCTTTCTTAGCTCAATATGATACAATTTTTTCATTTTTCCAATACACCTACCATTTAAGGTAGCATTTCTCCTCATGGCGGTCCTAACACTCGCCCATGGGTAGCTTCACGCTTATTGGTTATAGGTGGTTTAACTTATTTTTCAAAATTTTTTTCCTCATTTTTTTCTTTTATTTTTAACCATATCATACATCATAACACTAGCAAATCGAGATAGACATCTAACCAAACAATCATCCATCAGTATTCAATTTCTTCAACTAGTCATTTTGCCAACTATCTAGGTTCTTACTGCTAAAAACCTATCGTTAAGTGCTTATGAGTTTAACCTAAATCACTTACTCAAGGCATCAAATAAAAGTAAATTGGGAACTTATCGTTTCTAAGATTTCATCTAAAGCAAACAAAATTCATCATTTGACTTATGCTTTACTACGTAGG